>CBVK0100005296.1:0-15524 GCA_900067695.1 Picea abies | reverse complement strand
CCGGTCTGCTGAGGAGCTAGTAAATTGTATATATAATAGTTTAGATTAGTTTATTAGTTTGTTTTAATTGTTATTTTTCATTTAGATTAGTTAATTTAGAGTAGTTTTCTTTTTTCTTAGGACTTCGATCGGCTAACGGAGCCGCTAAACCCGTCAGGATGGGTTATCCCAAACGGCTTGGGTTATTTAGACAACCCTGGACCGGATCCACTTTGCCAGTTGATGGACAGTCAATTTCGCCCGTCAACAAACGGTACTAGAAGGAGGGTCTGAAATTAATTAATGGCATGAGGTGGTCGTAAGACTCCTCCACCACCTAATCGCTCACCTATAGTGACAAGAAGTCATTTGAATGATAACATTCCCCCTCAAATAACAACCACATCAACCAACGATCCACGGGTCACAGTTGAACTAGTAACCCCAAATCCTACAGGTGGTGACATATAAGAGATTGTCCGTCAATCTCTCATAAGAACTCATAGTGCCTTAGCCCGTTTGAGGCAACCAAATCGACCGTTTTACCAACCTTTAGATTTCTCTGATATCAGAGAACAACTCGGAGGCCCTAACCTCATTATGAACCCTACAGATCCAACCCTTAATCCTGCTGTAGGAGGATCTGGAGTACCTCCCTCACCACCTCCATCATGTCCTTCTTCTTCTGGAGGAGATTCTTCGGACGAAGGTAGTTCCCCTTCTCAACCTTCCACACCCACTACACCAATGGCCAACCAGAACAATCCTGCTAGACCTTGGCTTGACCAGGATGCCGTAGCTGTACCTGGAGCTCAGCATCCCTTACCTAAACATCCGGAGAAATGGATTCCCAATTTTGATCCTGATTCTAAACAGATCGTCGAAGATCACATTAAATTTTTTATGTTAGCCATAAGACTCTGCAATGTCGAACATGAAGACATTGTCTGTAGGTTGTTCCCCTATACTTTTGAGGGCAATGTATCTACATGGTACTTTGCCCAGCAACCCCATACCATAGTGTCTTGGGAAAATTTTGAGTCATGCTTTTTGGAAAAGTTCGGAGATGGTAAGCCTCCGGAAGTCCTAGTCATAGACCTGTCTAACTTAAGAATGAACCCAAAAGAAAAAGTTAAAGACTTTAATCAAATATTCTTAACACTTAAGAACCGAATCCCTGCGGATTCCATGCCCGCCGAGAATCTCATAATAACATACTATACTAAAGCTTTGCATCAAAGTATAGCTATTTGGGTTAAATGATCTAAGAAAGCCACGTTGTTAGAAGCCTTTGAGGAGGCCAGCCAGATTGAAAAAGACATACTTAGTCTTAAAGACTCTACTAGCAACGAAACAGAGACTAGTTCTTCTTCCAAAAAGAAGATCGAAATCCTCCCTAGACCTACTCAAAGTAAAACACAACCTGAATGCTCTGATTTAGAAAACTTAACTAAAGTTGTTCAAAAACTATCAAATCAAGTTATAGACTTAAAAAGGACGTCCGAAGAAGCTTCTTTGAGCAAAGGGCCTTACAAACCCCCGTTACGGAAGCCTTTTCCCACCAACTGACCTAATCCAACCACCGAGGGCCTTAATCTAGAAAGTCTGCAATGCACCCTTCAAACGATTCTAGAAGCCCAAGATAACTTGATGCCTCTTGAGATTCCTGAGGAGGTAGTTGAACAAGAGACAGTTCAAGAAGAGGAGTCTTCTCCGAATATTTTTGGACACTTCTCGGATAGCATCTTTCAAGATAACTTCGAGACAATACATCCCTATAATACTAGGAGTAAGACAACAAACAAACCTTCTGCCGAAGACACTACAACTTCGCCCCCAAAGCAATCTAAACCTGCTGAGACTAAACAGAGTCATGTGAACCCCAACTTAGATTATGACGTAGTTGAAGATCTTAAAAAGTTAAGGGCTAACATTTCTGTTTATGAGTTATTGAAATTTCCGTTTCTGCTACAAAAAATGTTACAGAATATCTTAGAGAATGGCAAGAATGGTAATTCAAGTGGTAACAAGGTTGTGCAGAACAAAGCTCCTCAGAAGACTTCCACTAAAAACAATCCCGATCCTCAAGATAAAGGAAGCCTTTCCGTAAGTAATGTAAATAATGTAGATAAAGTAGCTTTAGAAACTGCGAGTAAAAAGCCACAAACTACCACCCTTAGCACTCGCAAAAATGTACCTCCATTTTTGTTAACATTCGAAATCTTTAATAGAAACATGCACAATTGTATGGTAGACTCTGGAGCATCATCCAATGTGATGCCATGGTCCGTATGACAAAAGATTAACGCCGAAGTTGAACCATCCACCTTAAAAATCATACAACTTGATCGGACCAATGTTAAAGTTATAGGCGAACTAAAGAATGTGCTTATAAGATTATCATCTAACCCCAAGGTTCATCAAGTCATTGATATTATCGTTGTGGATATTCCAGAAGTGTATGGTCTGTTTTTAAGTAGGGGCTGGTCAGAGCAACTACACGGTTATTTCGCGACAGATTGGTCTCATCTATGGCTTCCAGACAACGACAAGCCCAACAAGATCAAAGTAAATCGTGAACGCTACCTTAAGTTCACGGTCACAGATTTGAACGATCCCAATGAACCATTTACACCTTCTACTGATTCACCCGAAGTACAAGGGATGGACACCTTTTTCAGCAATTTCATGGTCGAGGCTTCAACTATCACCAATCCAGAACAACAGTCCGAGATTGTAGCATATGTACAACCAACAGCTTCTACACAATGGTCTCATGTACCCGATGGAAATCAAATTTGGTCTCTTTATTTTGACAGGTCAAAGTCCAAAGAAGGAGCTAGAGCAGGCTGCGTTATTATCGATCCGACAGGTAACAAAACATTGATTGCATGTAGGCTAGAATTTGAATGTACTAATAACACTGCAGAATATGAGGCTTTACTGCAAGGTCTCAGAAAAGATTTAGATATGAACATTCAAAACTTGGCTGTCTTTGGCGACTCCGAAATAGTGGTTAGACAGGTAAGAGATTCTATCCACTGTCTTTCTCCACATCTTAAAAGCTACCAATCCGAGGTATGGAATTTAATGAATAAGTTTGCTGCTTTCAATATAAATTCTATTCCTAGATTGAATAACTCTGAAGCAAATCTATTAGCTACTGTAACTTCCAAACTCTTTCCTATAGAAGGCTTGCCCCCAGATGCATTCTCCATTGAACTATTGTTCTGGCCATCCGTTCCCGACAACATCATGAACTGGAGAGTCTTTGACGACGATCAACAGATTATTAACTTTCTGCACATGGAAGAAACTTTTCAAGACGCGGTGATAGATGAACGCATGCACGATGACAATTTGCATGATTTCACGATAATAACAGATCCAAGAACTCTTGAATCTTCATCGGACATGGTAAACTCGATCCCTAAATCTATAGTTAGATTAGAGAAGTTTTATGATCTTCAAGATAAATTTAAAAAAACGGTCAACTGTAAAACCAATAGTTCCTCATTATCATGTGAAAAGGTAAACTTAGGAACTAAGGACAATCCGCAGTGCATTAATCTAGGGGTAGGATGTTCTGAACAAGAAAAAGCTGCATTTATTAAATTGTTCAAAGAATTTAAAGATGTATTTGCATGGACATATGATGACCTTAAAACTTTTGACCCTAACATCATACAACATGTCATTCCTATGAAACCCCAAACCTTACCCTTCCAACAAAAATTGAGAAAAATGCACCCTAAGCTTGAACCGACCGTTAAAAAAAATTGAATAAGCTCCTAAATGCTAAGATAATTTTTCCTGTTAGGCACACTCAATGGGTTTCTAACCTTGTCCCTATCTGAAAGAAAAGTGGGGAAATCCGACTCTGCGTTGATTTCCGAAACCTTAATAGAGCGTCTGGTAAAGACAACTATCCTGTCCCAGCCATGGAACAGATCCTTCAACAGGTATCTGGTTCTGAGAGTCTATCCTTACTGGATGGTTTCTTGGGGTACAACCAAGTCTTGATGTCTCCTCTAGACCAACTTAAAACTACCTTCCGCACCCTGTGGGGCACCTATGCTTATCGAAAAATGCCCTTTGGATTGATTAATGCCAGTGCCACTTTCCAGAGAGCAATGGACATTGATTTCCAAGGCCTAATCAATCAGTCCATTGTAGTTTACTTAGATGATGTTACTGTATTTTCTAAAAACAAAAATGATCATCTAGCTCATTTACGAGTCGTTCTACAGTGATGTCGTAAATACGACATCTCCTTGAATCCTAAAAAATCCATTTTTGCAGTAGAACAGGGTAAACTCTTGGGATTTATTGTGTCAAGCAAAGGGATGATTATCGACCCTGAAAGGACTCAAGTCATTGCAAAACTTCCCCCTCCTACATCCAAAAATTCTATGCAGTCTTTCTTAGGCTAGATTAACTTCGTGAGGAGATTCGTCCCCAGTTTTTCCGAAATGGTCAGGCCTTTACAGAATTTAATTAAGAAAGACACCCAATATCACTGGGGACCCCTAGAAAATCAAGCTTTTAATGCAATAAAGAAGGCCATAATAGACACTCCGTCTCTCATGAGCCCCGACTTTTCTCAAGACTTTACACTCTACACTTTTGCTTCTGACCGTTCCTATGCTGCTGTCTTAACTCAAAAGAACACCGAAAAAAATGAAGTACCCATTGCCTTTATGAGCTCTGCTTTCAAAGGCGCTGAACTTAATTACCCAACGGTAGAACAACAAGCATATGCTATTTTCAAAGCAGTCCATTTTCGGTCTTATCTGTTGAAGTCTAGGACGAAAGTTATTGTCCCTTATCCGGCCGTCAGGAACCTGTTAGTGTAGAAGGAACTAGGTGAAAAGAGGGCTAACTGGGTCACCTCCTTGTAGGAGTACGACATAGAAATTACCCCAGCTCAAATAGTGAGAGGCCAAGGGTTATGCAAGTTAGTTGCTGATTCAACAGCAGGATAGCAAGAAGAAAGCAATACGTCAAACCTAAGACAACACGATCAAAATGTAATCTGCTGTACACAAAAGTCTATCAGTCCTTGGTATGATGATATAAGATTCTGTCTTGAACATGGGTCAGCCCCCTGTCACTTGGATCCCACTAAAAGAAGAGCGTTGAGATTAAAGTCTACCTCCTTTCATTTGGTTAATGGTATCCTATTTTGTCAGAGTTTTGATGGTGTGCTAATGCGTTGTCTTGAGAAGGACGAAGTAGAACAAGTCTTGCTAGAATTACATGCAGGAGAAGCTGGTGATCATTTTGGTGGCGACACCACTACCCATAAGGTTTTGAGAGCCAGTTATTACTGGCCCACGCTTTTTAGAGATGCCCATGCCTTGTGTCGTAAGTGTGTTATTTGTCAGAAAGCATCAGGGCGGTTACAAAAACCATCTTTTCCTTTGCAGCCCGTTTCAGTAGACTCTCTTTTCAGCAGTGGGGCCTTGATATCATAGGTCCGATCAACCCCCCATCCTCACAACAACATAAGTTCATCATAACAGCCACAGATTACTTTACCTGGTGGTCTGAAGGTGCCGCGTTAAGAACTGTCAACACCAGTAAGGTAATTGCCTTTCTAAATTCGAATATTATCACTCGTTTTGGTATTCCCGACTGTTTAGTATTTGACAATGCTTCTTACTTCTCCTCTCTTGAGATGAGTGAGTTCGCTTTGGAAAAAGGAATTAAATTGAAGTATTCTGCTAGCTATTACCCTCAGGGCAACGGATTGGCAGAATCAACAAATAAGAACTTGATTAAAATCATCAAGAGAACGATGGCTGAAAATCAAAAAAATTGGCACAATGCGCTGTTAAACGCGCTCTGGGATGATAGGGTAACACCAAAAGATGCTATAGGTAACTCCCCATTTTTTCTTGTTTATGGCAGAGAAGCAATTCTGCCACCACACATTCTTCTTCCTTCACTACAGTTATCGCACAAAATTCAAGAAGAAGATTGTCCCCCTTTGGAAAACTGAATTAACGCTTTGATGAAGCTAGAAGAGGTAAGAGCGCAAGCTAAACGTAAGTTAGATCAGCATCAACTATCGGTTAAAAGCTGGTTCGATTCTAACTCTGCTTTTGATAGGAATTTCGAAGTAGGTGACCTCGTCTTGAAATGGGATAAACCACATGAGGGAAAGGGAGAGCACACGGAATTTCAAAACTTATGGCTTGGACCGTTTTTAATTGTTGAGAAGTTGGGTCTCAGTTCTTTCTGATTGAAAAATCTAGAGGGGTAGCCTGACACCTATCCGGTGAATGGCCAAGCCCTGAAAAGATACTTTTCTTAATGAAAACCCTTGTACATTATGTACATATTTTTCTTTTTGTTTGCTTTTTCTTTTGTTTTTTTGTTTTTGATTTCTCCTTTGAGTTTATCAGCTTGTGTTTTTGGAAATACACATACCTGTATACTGAGCTATTCAGACAAAGAAAACAGAAAATTCCTTCGCTGAAATAACTGCTAAGAAAATTGTATAAACATCAATTGTATACTTCTGAAATTTACATCTGTGATTGGCAAAAGTTTGTCGTTTGAAAGAAGTTAATTGATTTCAATCTCTAACATAAGCTTGTCAGGATCATCCATTATCTCTTTGCGCTGTCCCTATTCCTTAAGGGAATGACTCAGAAGATGTCTCCCTGCCTTAGGAAGTTGGTTCTGTAAATGAAACATCTCTGGATCTTAATAAAGGACACTTCTAAAAAATTCTGCTGAGGTCTGAAAAAAATATGTTAAAATATCATAATTTTCAGTGTCACCCCGCTCAACTATATATCTTTGAAAAAAAAAACAAAATAAATCATTAATAGAGCTATGGGAAGTGCTTGTAAACCCGCCGGGATGTTGAAAAGGTCTACTGGCAGCGGGTAAATGCATGCATGATGCCAAGACAACTTCGTCGGGGTATTGAACAGGCCCGCTGGCAGCGAAGCAATGTCGGGTATATGAAAATTTGCAATTAAGAAACCTATTAACATTAAAATGTCCTTTATTATGATCTAGAACTTCTTGGCAGGATACGGATGTCAGAGTGGGTTAAATGGCAACCCTGCCGAGGCTATGGACGCCTGCTAGAAGCAGTGGCTCTGTCAACAGTATTGGAGATTTTATCTTTAATATCTCAACTCGCTTGCCTTAAGACTGCTATCATCTTTCATCCTTTAAACACTATTGGAATATTTGGTTAATGATGATGTTTACACGATTTTCTGGTTGTTGTTTTTGAGTTAGAATTTTTCTTGTTATCCTAATCTGAATTTGTTCTTTTGGCAGAGATAACTGCTTCTACCAGTGTGTCGTCATTGTTGGCAGCCAATTCACATTTTTTGTACTGTCCTTATAAGCTGCCTACACCAGTGTTTTGCAAACCTTAATTTTTGTCGCAATCCTTGAATAAAATGACACTATTATTTTTGCGCTATTTGCACACTTACCTTTGTTCTTGTTTTCACGACTGCAAGCGTGCAAACTTGGTTTTCGAAGTCGCATTAAAATCATCACTGAATTGTCATTATCATTCTTGTCGATATGCCCATTGCATTTACATCTTACTTATCGTTATACAGTTGGCAAGACCTTTTAATCTGTACTTATCTGACATTCTTTGAGCGATTATGTAATTTCATTTTATGAGTGATTGAGTTTGTGATGCATTGGTGATTGGATTTACATGTTCTTTCATCGATTCACTTGGCACATTGGTTACATAAAAATGCATTGGTGTTATGGTTAAACCCTTGGTATGAATCGTTTCATACAACACTTGGTATTGGTTTTGATTCATTTGTTTGGTTTTAAAACTATGGTATAACTATTTCTCGTGCGAATGATTAATCCACTTACCATTGATTTCATTGGTTGATTGAATGGCATAATTGTTAACACATATGCATAGTCATTTGAATAGTTATAAGTGCCAGCGGTTGTACTATGGATATGAGTGTTGTGCATGGGCCAAAGTAGCTCCACCACCCTCGTACAATATGTCATTAATGTCTCCCCCCTATCCCTGTTTCACCTCTGCTAGTTTCGGGTAAGCCTGTTAGCATTCTGCCCCTGCGTATGCTGTGATTCAAACCCTGGCTCATTCACATCGCTCACTGTGTGCTTCTGTCTATAGCACCGGTGGTGCGAATAGAGCCGAATGGTAGTCAAGCTCTGTTACTATTCGATAACACCCATAAGGATTTAGAGGATAGTGGTTGGCTTACGTTTGTACAGAGGTTCAAGGTTTTCAATCTGTTTGTTGCACAACAATTTGCCCTTACTTTTGATGGGTGTAGGGATAAAGAAGGTGACATTCAGCTTGAGCTGAATGAAGAATTCATAAGCTCTGCCACAGGATTGGAAGCCACAGGCCAGCGATGGATTAATAAATCCAAAGTTGATGAAGTACCGTGGCCTTTGCTATTCGTATCATGAAAGGTTACATCCTGTGACAAAGGTATGCCTATTTCCACAATTAAACCCAGGTGGCATGATCTTTTGATAATGGTTAAACAATTTGTGACCTGTGAGGGTCGGTATGGATTGGTTTTTCTTTATCACCTTCGATTGTTAATGAATTTCATGGGCTATCCACTGAACATGCCATTTTACTTCTTGTGTAGTCTTTACAAAATGGCTAAGAGGTTCAAATGCGAGAAGGCCAATAGCAGCCTTTTTCACCATGGCTTGATTAGACTCATCGTCGTTCACCATTTAAACCTTCACAACAATAATTGGCAAGCTTTTCTTTCTCGAAATGGCTTTGTTGATTCATAGTCTGTCCAAATCGACAAGTCTGTGGTCAGTGAGACTAAGGTCGGGCCACCCGTCCCTCTTCATGCCCTTCTACCCTCTCCCAAACCCTCGGTCAGCCCTGACATCGACCTACCCGACATCATAACAGACAAGGATGAGGCTGTAAAGAAGCCTGTGAGTAAGAAGGTCAAGGGTAACCCTACTGTCAATAGCAAGGGTAAAAAGAATGCTCGATTGATATCGAGACTTGCTCGGAATAAGCCTAAGCTAAACGCTGATCAAAAGCCCATAGTTCTGAGCGAGGACTAGGACTCTAATATCGAGCGCTTCCTAGCTGGAGAGTACTCTTATTCCCAAGGCCTATGCTCCGGGCCACCCTATGGCTATGTTTCTAATTTGCCCCCATGCCTAAAGAACAATCCTAACTACCCATGAATCAAGTTGCAAAATGAAACCCTCGGTGATTTAAGAAAACCCTCGACTGTTATGTCGAAGCCTGAATAGACATCATGCAGCCAATGTAATGTGTGGCTTGAGCGCTACTATGCCAACGTTCCCTTGTTACAGTCAAAGATCAAATCATTGGAAAACCAAGTTATAGTACTGTCGCGAGAAAGGGACAAGCTTTAAGCTACTGACAAGAAGCAGAAAACCACTGGTTCAATCGTTTTTAGGAATGTCGAGTCGGCGACAGCCTTCGTCAATTCCAAACTATCATGACCAACTTGTCTGCTGATTATCCAGGTATGAATTTCGATATCAATTTTGTTTTATCAATTTCTTGGATTAATTTAATGAATTGGTTTTTGAGTTTCGATTAGTTCTGTTTATTATTCGAAATAATTTTGTCATGGTTTGATTATAAAAAACGATTATGTTGTGGATCCTGTACAGTAGATTCATTTTACTAAAGTCGAATATGGTTATGATTTTGGTATGCGATTTTTTCGTGCCCAGCTTAGTAGAAGCGATCAATTGGTTTTGACTTGGTGTGGTTCGCTTTAAAAAATTTCTGTTAGTTTGAATTAATGTTAGTTTGTTTTCGTTTAGATTTTGATTGCATATGACCTGTATAAGAGATTTTTGTGCTAAAATTAGAGCACGACTATGTTTTGATTTGGTATGATTTCGTTGTGGTTGGATTATATCGGCTCTGATTTAGTTTTTATGGTTTGATTTTGGAACGATTTCGTGGGCTTGAATTGTTATGATCCTTTAAATATGTTATGCGTCATTATTAATGATTGGTTTAATAAATATGATGTAATCTTTTAAATCAGGAAAACAACTCTGTTTGACTTCGATTTGGCAAAAACGACTCTGTTTTGTATTGAATCGATATTCTCATTTGGCCTGTGTTGAAGATCTATTTGCTAAAATCAGGGAAACAATGTTAATTCATAACGATTCTGCCAGCCTCAAACCGTTTCGATTCGTTCCTATTTTATTTGATTTGCAAGTGATTATTTCATGCCACGATTAGCATGATCGTTTGTATTCATTTAATATAGCTCTATCAATTTCAAAACGATCCTGTTGGTTTCGTTTGGATACGACAATGATCTTGTTGATAGCTGAAGCAATTATGTGTGTTGATTTCAATTGGTTATGAAAACGATTTCATTGCTGTCGAGTTATCCAATACGATTCTGTTTACTCGAATTTGTGATAACAAATGGAACAGAGTACATGCATCTCTGTAATAATTCGATTGATCATAATCTTGTTTGCTCTCAAATTAACATAACAATTTTGATTTGAATGATTCGCTGGTTTTCAAATAGCAATTAGATACTTGTTTAATAGTTTGAATTTAATTCTTTGAGTGTTGAATTGGTTTTAATACGATTCTGTGTTCAATTTAGACCATCTACAGAATCACAAGATTCTGTAGCTAGTCTTTAAAATTAGATTTTTATCAATTCTATCTACAAAATATCCTCTAATATTGTCTATTCTTGTCCTTGTTCAAGTACATACGAATTGCAATGGTTAATTTGGGCATGCTATGACAATATAGGAGATATTTGTGTGATGTAGTTTTTATTTTTAAGTTGTTAGTTTGAGTTAGAAATAGAAACTTGGGATATTTTCCTAGATTTGTGTAAGCAGTTTTGATAACTTCCATAGTGATGTTTTACCCTGTGGGAGGTCTTTAAATACTTGTCATTTTTTGTAATAAACTCGTCATCCTTACTGTGGGAGAACCAGACTATGGATTTATGATACAGACTGGAATGAAAGTTGATGTCTTCTAACAGCTTTCGCTTTCAATATATCAAACTTTTGTTTCAAGTTTTATTCATATCATTTTGCAGTTGATTATAGACTACTTTAGCTATCATAATATGTTGCAGGTTGATGTGACTTGATTAATGTGTTATCCATATCTGATCTCTTTTATTATTTAAAAATACAACAATTAATTGTTTCAGTTAATGAATCACTGATTTCTCTTCTTCGTTAATTGAATCATTTTATACAAATCCTTGCATGCAGATTTATCTAAATGTTATGATTTGTAAATTATAAGATTGCTGTAACTTTTATGTCTTGTTTGTTCTGTTATCGATATTCAAAAGAGCACTGCTGCTTACTATTTACTAGAGGCTGGCAAAGGATTGATGCAGGTTTCCTTCCATCGAACAACTGAATTGGATTCTTTACACAGGACAAATTGGAAAGCGTTATTACAGGTTAGCTTATTAGTATAATTTAATTAGTTTAGATAGATATATATTAGTTTAGATTTGTAGTTAGAGTTATTAGTTTAGTTGCTTAGTTTAGATAGTTTTCAGTTTATTTGTTTTTCATAAAATTATAAAAATAAAAAAACATTAGTTTCGCTATCTTAGGACAGATTACCAATGAGTTTTGCAGGTTTTCATTTAAATCTGTAATTTGTAAATATTGTACATTTGTGATTAAGATTTAATTCTGTTAATATTTAGATGTTTAATTTCGTAGAGTTATTATAGTATTAGATAGTAAATTGTATATATAATAGTTTAGATTAGTTTATTAGTTTGTTTTAATTGTTATTTTTCATTTAGATTAGTTAATTTAGAGTAGTTTCCTTTTTGTTTTCTTAGGACTTAGATCGGCTAATGGAGCCGCTAAACCCGTCAGGGTGGGTTATCCCAAACGACTTGGGTTATTTAGACAACCCCGGACCGGATCCACTCTCCCAGTTGACGGACGATCAATTTCGCTCGTCAACAGGTGGCTACAACCACTCATCCTTGCCCCATCCAACTGCCCTGACGTATAAGTAAAATGATGGAACCACTGTCACACTATCACTGTGAGATATACTGCTCTAAACCTGTACCAATCAACCTGTAATCAACCTGTACCATGAACAAGTGCATCAACGATGCACCAACCTGTACGTCAACCTGTAATCAACATGTACCATAAACAAGTGCATCAACCATGCACCAAACCTGTACAAAACTTGTACCATGAACAAGTGCATCAAGCATGCACCAAACCTGTACAAATAACCTGTCCAAACAACCTAACACAACAACCTGCCTCATCAATCTTATCAACCAAATCAGATCTACTCATCAAGATCAATCACCAAGACAACTCTTAAAGATGTGCATCAACAAAGCATAACACAACAACTCATAATCATCACCAAGATAAATATGTGCTTCTAATAATATACCAATACGAGTATGCCACATCATCCATAAACCATGTGTCAACAATATGACTAACAAGTTCCTCCAACCATGTACCAAGTATGTACCAATCATATATCAACTTCTCATCAACTATGACTCATCAATATGTACCAACATCATCAACTATACACCTCATGTATGTGCCAACTCATCAACTACTTGTCTCAACCATGTACCCAACATGTGCCTCAACCAAAAGCCCTCATCAATTTCATCATCCAAATCTAATTTGTAACTCTGTAATAGACCTGGTGTATATGATTCCATACCTACAAACCTTCCTTAACTTTAACAACAAGAGATTATCATTTTCATCAAACTTTTCTTTAGTTTCACATGACTAGTTTTGCATTAGTCAACAACCCTAACTTGAAATAATCATAACTATGTACCAATAATGAATAAATATCTAAAAATAGTACACAATTTTCTTCAATGTGTTTTATACAATTCCTCCAGGTGTCACTACTTGGAACCTCTCAGAAAATGAGTTATAGAAAAAATGACATACCTTGTTGAATTCTGGCTTATTCTAGAGAGAGAACTTGTAGAGTGTGCCCTGAACGGAATATTTGTTGTATGGATCTGAAAATTTTACAAAGAATACTAAAGAATGTACTCTAACCAACAAATTTTGTCTTACTTAATTTGGATCTTTTATGAAGAAGTTATGACATTTTTTTCCTGAAACACCTGTTTTAGACTAGTTTCTGGACTAGCCACAAACCCTATTTTCCACGGAGTGTAACTCCAAAACTACAATGACCCACAAGCTGAAATTTGTACCAAAACTACTTGGATATGTTTTCTCAATGTCCTATCAATTTCATGGTTTGAATCATTCTAAAAAAAAAGTTATTGTGAAAATGGTGAGATGACCTGTAAATAACATACCTTAGAAAATATCATCAAAAGAATTTATCCTCCTTTGAATTTCAGCCTTCTTTACTTCACCTTCTCTTTGAAATTTGGCTTAAATATCCTTTGGTTACCTCAGTCACCTGTAGATATTCAATATTCTCAAGTGTGATTAAAATGAGAGAGCCTTGCCTCTTATTTATAGTTTCATGTAGCTTCCTCAAAGGGTTACCTTTTAACCATCTTCACCCACTTTCCTTATTTTAGGGTTAACCAACTTCTAACCAGTTGTCTAATTAGTAATTTATCCATTAAATTTATTATTTAAATAATTGATTTTATATCCACTTCTACTTATAGTACACTCATCACTTCACTTTACCTCAAGGGGTTACCTTCTAACCATCTTAAATCACTTTCCTTATTTTAGGGCTAACCCACTTCTAACCACTTGTTAACTTAGTAATTTCTCTATTAACTTTATTATCTAAATAATTTATTTTGTATTCACTTTGAATTATAGTACACTCATCACTTCTTATTATTTACCTTCTAAAAATCTCTTAAACCACTTTGACTACTTTGACCTTTTGGGGCTTCTAGATGACTCATGAGGGTTCCTCAACTTCACATGGCCATAACTCTCTAACCGTGAGGAGTTATGTGACGTTCCACATACCAATGGAAATGAAATGGCATGTAATATCCATATATAATATTATTACCTAAAAACATATCAAAACTCATACCGCTATCCATCAAACAAACTTGGGTCCATTACCCAAACCTAGGTTCTCCAACTTCTCATGGCCATAACTCTCTAACTGTGAGGAGTTATGTGACGTTCCACATACCACTGGAAATGGAATGACATGTAATATCCATATAGAATAGTATTACCTTAAAATATATTAAAACTCATACCATTATACATGAAACAACCTTTGGGTCCATTACCCAAACCTTTGTGCTACCAGAATTCGCTACCGGACTGTCATTCCATTGCCCAAACCTGGGTTCTCCAAGGGTTGACATCAATATACAATATCACTCTCCAATGGTTGACATCAATGACAACCAACAATCCATAGCAATTATCCATCAACCTAAGCCAACTGTCTGACAGGTTAAACATAAGAATAATATGTCTCAAATAACTATGCAACCCACCAATATATTTCAAAAGAGTTTCTTTCATATAAAGAGGAATTACCAATGTTAAATCCCTCTTCCTGAACTTTTGAGTGTAATATTTTTCATTTTTTCCTCTACCTTGTCTTAGTTTATCTCAGTTCATTAATGCTCGTTGCATGTATCCTAATGGATAGAATTGCTTCTTTAATGAAGCTATAAATTCATACCAAGAAGTGGTGTCATTTTTCCTTTCATACAAAGATCTTCTTGAACCTTACTCTCCCACCATATCAATGTTGTGCCTCCTAGTTAGAGAGTAGCTAGCTGAAACTTGACTCCTTCGTCCACAATTATTTGAATCTACAATAGACTTCAATTTGCTTGATTCAATTATCTAGCTTTTCTACATTAAGTTCACGATTATACATTGGAAAATCAAATTTTACATCCAATTTTAACAAAGGTAATTTGGAATCACTCCTTTTTGGTTGCCCTTTTTGAGATGGAGATGGAGGTGGAGAAGAAGAAGTAGAAGGAGGAGGAGGAGGAGTATGAGGAGGATCACCATTGCCTTCTTCGTCTTTCACTTGACTTGGGCCTTCTTCATTCTTTGTATAACTCTTCCACCATGGATTTCATGTCTAGAAAGGTTTGTCAAAATGATCTTTCAGACTTAGTAAGGTTTTCTTCCCCTTCAAGTACCATAATTTATTGTTGGAATGCGTGTCTAGTACTGATCTCAAGATTAAACTCTTCAAGCAATCCTTCTCCGCACTTGAGTTTGGACCTAGTTAGCATTCAACACCAATGTTAGAAAAACAGGACCGCGGAGCAATAAAATAAAACAAATGCAGAAACAAAACACAGATTTACGTGGTTCACCCAGTGTGGGCTACGTCCACTAGAGAAATTTCCAGGTCCTTCCTTTATTATTATCCAGCAAATGAAGGGATACAACCTACAACAAAACCCACTGTAACTTCCTCTTCTTTCTCTCACAGTCTCCTCTCATAGAATACAATATTCACCATCGTCCATAGCTGCAATACATTTCCCTCATAAAAGAGGGTTGCCTTCTAGGGA
>CBVK0100005295.1:0-15524 GCA_900067695.1 Picea abies | reverse complement strand
GTAAAAGGAGGTTGCCCCCTTGAAGAGGCTTATTATCTGAAATTATCTCTTTTTCAAGGTGTTGAGTACTTCTTCTGAGGTTTTTCTATGCTATATTGATATTTGGTTCTTAACATTCTATTTAACCAAACACATCAAGATATATAAACCAATAGGCATGCGCTCTATTAGATCTACTTAGATAACACTTTACCTAAGATCTAGTGTTGCAAGCACTTTAAAAATATCAATACAAAGTTCTCTCCCATGCATAAGAAAAATAAGCATACGCTTTACTCTTCTTGTTGTCCTCCAAAGCTTCTCCAAAATTATATTACTCAAGAAAAATGGTCTTGGAGAGAAATATTCCAAAACCCTAGAGCATAGAATGAAAATGAAATGGAATGAATGACTAGAGAGAGAGAGAGTTGGAAATCAAGTAGCATAACAATAGCTCAAGATATGGTGAGTTGGGGAGGAGAAAAGAGATCCATTTATACTTGGAGAGGCAAACCTACCTCTCTTGGATCTAAGTCAAATGTCCACCACCAAGCAAAGGAGTAGATCTCTAGGCTAGGGTGCACCTCCTAGGTTTTGCACAATGGATCTAGGGTGTAGAAAAATAGAAAAATCAATTGGATAGATCCAAGGGCATGTAGGAAGCATGGGATTTGTGCCAAGATAAGTGAAGAGACTCAAATAATTTTTTAAAAATTATTTGTGAAATTTCTAGAAGAGGGAGAGCGCACCACTTAGGATGAGGGAAAGGTAATGAGGGGTGAGAGATGAGTGAGGGGTGTTGGGATCACACAAAATTCCATAGGAGAGGTGTGGGATTCGTGCTAGGGTGAGAGGAAGAGTCTCTATCAATAAAAAACGAAATTTTCATTGGAGAGACACAAAGGAGGGCGTAACTCTCTTGGAGAGCGCTCCCCAAGGTCAAAAATCAACCCAAAGGCAAGGATGGGTGATGTGGAGTAAGTGGGGTCACCTCTAGGGGTGATAACAAGGCTAAATGAAGTGAAAGCTCAAGAGAGGGGGCCACACTCAAATCACAAATTAATTTAAAAGGGAAAAAAGTCAATCCCCCAAGGGGGGCACAACTTTTGAGTGTGGAGGTGGCAAAAGGGGTTAAACAAGGTTGAAAAAGGTTGGGAGGCTAAGGTTATGTTTAGGAGGTCTCTCTCTAATCATCATTTCAACATTTCACATCATCTAACTCATTATTACAATTTTTACATCTTGCCATGTTTGGACTTTAGCAATTAAAATTGTTGTTTTAGACTGATTGACACTCCGGGTGGACTAACCCGTGGCTAAAGTTGTTCGACTGAGCTGAAACTTGGTCCATGGATGTAAGGGGTGTTATTCCATTTCTTTTGAGAACAAATACCCCTATAAAAGGTCCAAGGATCCAGTTTTTTACAATTATTGCTCAAAAATAATTAATTAATTAATTAATTAAACCTCCAAACTTAGGGAAATTTAATTAAAAATTAATTAATTATAAAAAACCTATCTAAACTCGATGGAATTCCGCGAAACTTTCTATGATGCCTTGCATGGTCATTTACAATGAATTCCCTATATAGTTACCAAAACATAAGCCCACTAGAACATCGTTCACCACTTTGGAGGACATATGCAAAGTGTGAGGAAAAAACTCAAGGGAAAACAGTAAGGCCGAAAAGCCCAACTGATGACCTGAGGATAAAAAACCCTCGGTGAAAGGAACTCTCCCAGTGAGCCGATCCCAAGGTCACTGACCTAGACATGACTCATGCAGACCTATTACATTATTAACCCACGCAGGGGTGCGGAAATTCCAAGTACAAAAATAAGTGTTGGGCCAAACACTGCCCTGTAGAACCAAAAGTCTTCAACAATCCCGGCATCTGATGATGCATCTCTTCATGGCACATGAGTTGACTACCGGTGCTAAATGGGCAGTCAACACAACCTAAAGGATTAAGTCGTCATTTTGGGCGGAACCCATTAATTGTGCTAATTACATAGTAAATCACACTCCCACAAAGGTTTTAAAAGATATAACATTGAAAGAAGCATAAAGTAAAATTAAACCAAATGTAAGTCACTTTTGTGTGTTTGGTAGTGAAGCGTGGGCTCACATTCTTAGTGAGAAAAGGAAAGAATTACAACATAAGAGTGAGAAGGGAATTTTTATTGGATATTCTGAAGATGTAAAAGGTTATAGACTTCTTCAACCTCATTCCAATGAAATTAATCTTATGAGAGATGTTAAGTTTGATGAAGGTCTCTTGGCCTGCGAGCCTAATTCGATGTTTCTGCCATCTTTGTCTCATGAGACATCTTCAACAATTGTGCCATCTTCTATTCCCAATTTTTTTGTTATTTCTCCTATGATGGTTTCTTCTTCAAATAATGATAGTGAAGATGAAAATCCACCTCCGCCTGCTCACCTTCCTCTAGTTGGGTTCATACAACACAAGAGGTGGTTGGTGATCTTGTCGGTGATCATTCAGATCAACATCAATGTTCACAGTTCCAACGAACCTCCTCTATTTTGGCTTAGGTTTTAGAGACTTTGTTAGATTTTGAACACACCTCAGGTCTGGTCTAGGTTCTCAACAGCATACACAGAAATCACACATTTTGAACAGTGAACATAAACACGCTAAGATGTCTAACAACTTAACACAGCGAAAAATAAGCCAACAATTGAATCATACACAATACAAAGGAATTGATGCCCAAATCACTTGTTCTTCATTCAATACAATCTCATAACAATGGGTTCTCCTACTAGGGAAAATGACCCAATCTTACATAGAAATAAAACACTAAAATACAAGGGTACACTTACACAGAAAACCCTTGTCCTTTGCAGAAACTCTCTTCGGTTTCTGTGATCAATTATGCTCATTGTACTAAGGTCAAACTTCAGCCTTTACACAAGATTTAACCTTTCTCTGTTGCCGGTCACCTGAGCAAGCCTTCACGATCTCTCTCCAGCCCTCAAAACTACCCTCTCAGTTGATTGTTAGAGCCATAAAAATTGTCCCAAGACTATTGTTGATTGTACCAACCCTAAAGGACTATCCCATAATCTCTGGTTGACTGTGCCAACCCTTTTCCTTGCAAGTCGAGCCTCCTAGACTCAACGACTTCCCTTCTCTTTGCAGGTCGAGCCTCCAAAACACCTGCGACTGCTCTTTTCTAGCAGGTCAAGCCTCCAAAAACTCCACGGATTGAGGCTCCCTTTTGTTGGTTGGGTCTAGGCCCTACTTGACCCTCCTCTCCAAGCTACCTACCCAAGAATACCCTGTTGCATTTGATGCAGGTCTGCACAAACACTTGGCTTCCTTCTTTACCACGGGTCTTACTCAGACCTTCTCCATGCCTCAACCCTACACGGCCTCAGTTCCACTCACAACTTTAGAGTGAAATGTCACTTTCACTTGTTATGTGTTGCTCTCTCATAAAGTTCTCTTTTTATACAACTCTAAAGGTTGAGTTAGAAGCCCCTAAATCAACTTAGGCGCCCTCTCCACAAACTCAACAATAAATTAGACTTTTTTTATCTTTCAATGGGTGCAAAACCCCATCAACCAACCACAAGGCCCATCAACAAACCCACAAATCCCATCAACAAGCCCACAAAGCCCCACACCTCACACAAAGGATTTTTACAAGGAAAAATCGTAATGTGAGTGTCAAGAATGGCTCCCACATGCCCGACACTTAGGTTGATGTGGGAATACCTCTGGATGCTACAAAAACATCAACAAACTCATGATCCAAAAACATTTGCAGAAGATTTTGGCCATCCAAATTGGAGAAATGAAGGGAAAACATCATTCCTTAATGGTGAATGATACTTGGGATCTTGTACCTCTTTTGAAAGGCAAAAAACATGTTAGATGTAAATGGGTGTATAGAATTAAGTATGCATTATATGGAAGTATTGGATTAGGGACCGATTAGTTGCCAAAGGATTTTCTTAAGTAGAAGGGATTGACTATAATGAAACCTTTTCCCCCATTGCCAAAATGAATTCCATCAACCTTGTTCTAGCCCTTCCTGCTTCATATAAATGAGAGGTCCATCGAATGGATGTTAAATCTACCTTCTTGCATGGAGATTTGCAAGAAGAAATTTACATGGAACAACCTCATAGCTATGTTCAAAATAACTCTAGCCTTGTTTTCTACTTTAAGAAATCTTTCTATGGCCTTAAGCAAACTTTTCGAGCTTGGTATGTTGAAATGGATAGCTTTCTTCTTGACACCGACTTTTATACATGTCATTTTTCCCCCAATGTCTATACCAAGAAAGTAGGTAACCATCTCACACTATTTGTTCTTTATGTTGATGACCTTAGACTCACTAGTAGTGACCCCAACTTTTTAACCCGTGTGAAATCCATCCTTAAGAAGAATTTTGAAATGACAGACTTAGTACATTTGCATTATTTTCTTGGCCTCCAAGTCTTGCAAACCAAGGAAGGAGTTTCCCTCCCCAATCTAAGTATGCACGTGACCTTTGTTGCTTTCACGTGGAAGATTGTAAACCAGCAACATCTCCCTTCCAATTTGGAGTCAAAATTGTTGACACGTGTACTACACTATAGATGCCACTTTGTACCATTAATTAGTTGGTATCCCTTTGTATTTGACTCATACCTATCTTGATATTTCCTTTGTTCTTGGTCTTGTTGCTTGGTATATGCAAACAACCCATGAGAGCCATTGGAAAGTAACAAAAAACACACTTCAATATATCTGGGATATGGTTCAATTTTGGATACATTATAGTTCATGGGGGGCTCGTTTGTTGGTTGGTTTCACTGATTCCAATTAGGTTGGTGACCCTTATGATCGGAGGTATATTGCAGGTTATGTTTTCAATCTTGATTTGGAACTTATCACTTGGGTTTGTAAGAAGCAACATGTCCTTGCTCTTTCTTCAACAGAGGTAGAGTATCTAGTAGTAGTTAGTGCAAGCCAAGAAGCTCCTTGGCTTCGGTGCATCCTTTCAGAGTTTGGATTCCAATAACAACATCCAACCACACTTTGGTGCGATAATCAAAGTGCCATTCAACTCACCAAAGATCCAATTCAACATCGACGTAGCAACCACATTGAGCTAAACATGCATTTCATCAAAAAGCTTACTCAGGATCGTGTTCTGGAACTGCATTATTTCCCTACATATGATCAAGTTGAAAACATTTTCACAAAGTCTCTTATAGAAGCACACTTTTCCAAACTTCGATCTATGTTAGGAGTTTAGGAAGTTTTCATTAAGGGGGATAGGCTCTAATGCCTCCTTTCTTCTCCTATTGTGTCACCTTTGTAAATCCTTCAATTCTATCCCGAGTTGTTTTTAAGGGGGATGTTAGGATATTTAGACACTTAGGAGTCAGTTAAGATCAACTTGGTCTAATATGTCTTTAGGTGAAATTCACTTCTTTAGTATGCACTGTAATTATCTAATATGACGGTCACGATTATATTTTAGATATAAAATGATCCAACAATTCATCTTCTCCTCGATACTAACGACTATAATGGTTTGTGGCTTAACACAAGATTGGTCCATGATCCCTATTTAAAGAGCAATGAGGGTCATTTGTTGATGATTGATTGTGAGAAACTCATATGTAAATTATTTTTCTTTTGCATTAATATATTGCCTCAAGTGGTCGCGTTGGTTGGGGTCGTGGATTGTTTCCCTCTCTAAGGGTTTTAACCATGTAATACATTGGTGTACTAATATTTGATTTGTTTGTGTGAGCAATTTACCTTAAGGTGTTCAACCTGTGTGGAAATACCCTGTTTATTGAACATTACCCTTCTTTTACCAACATGAAAGAGCAAGCTCATCAATTTCATAAAGACTCGTCATAAGGAAGAAGCTTTTAAGTCTCACCTCAATATCTATATGTAATAATTCTATCTGTAATAAGACATCTACAAATTTTTTGCACACTACAGCACATTTTGCATACTACAACTAAATGAAACGCAAAAGCACGCACTTCTATTAACAAGCTAAATGAGGTAAAAATAAACAATCAACAAATTAAATGTATGAGAACCATTAATCCAATACATGACTATGCATACAATCAATATGCAAGTATATTCATTATATGCAAAATGTAAAAAATACTTTATCAACAAAACAAAGGAATGCAATTGAACAATTAATCAAGTTGAAATAATAAAAATTATAAGCACCTATGTTTTGAAAAATAAACTTACAAAGAAAGCAACTATATTAAAGAGAAAAATATATCTTACAAACAAAAAGCCAAAAAGGAAGGAGAATCGATGCAGTTTGTACCACAAAGAAAACTTTACAGAAGTAGCTATTATAGTCTTCATTATATGATTCAATCACAATGATTCTCAATCCTTCCAAGCACCTAATAGTAGAAGCCATGAAAAACATGTGACCAATGAGGGAAAATACAAGATGTTGTAGAGAGTTCAGTAATCTCAATAGCACAGAGCTTCCAAATTCAATTGCGTTGATTCCTCTCTTGTCTAAGTCACCCAATTCAGAGCTACAAGTGGTTTGTCAGGAGATAGTGATGTTCGTGCAAGACTTTAGGTATGGCATGGGCTTGGACTGCAAACAAAATGAGAAAAATACAAAGCATGATGGATGTGTCAATGGAAAAAGACATGTTAAGAAAGCAATAGAACCATTGAAATCATCTATCAACTAGCAAGCATATGAATGATAGATAGATGGCAAGTTGATGGATGAACAGTGGAAATGGTTTATATCGTCGTCTAGTTAGGCAATCTCATAATGAAAAACACCTATTAGCGTAAAAATCCCCATCTAGAACCCATGGGAATAATGTCATGCACAAAAAATCTTGATGTGTTTAAAAACCCAAACTAGCCCCAAATTTGCAAAAAATCTTGAAGAGATTAATACTAAAATTCAAATTTGGAAATAAAATTCCCCAATACTGCACACTTCTGTGTTGATTGTTGTCAAGATTGGAATGGGTGCCATCATTGCCCTTTGGTACTTATTTCTTTTGTCATTGCCTGAACCTCGATGCCCCTCGATATCCTCACCTATCCGACATTGACTCATCATGAGTTGGCTCATTAGAGATTCCACACATGTCAAACAGTCTCTAAGGGATTCTCTTCCTTTGTGCCCCTATGTCCTTCCAAGTCTTTGAGATAGTTATTTGTCACAAAGAGGTGTTGCTTACAATCTTTGATATTCTTGAATGGCCATCCACTCTAGCTAGCAGGACCAACTTCTACAATGCATCAAGTATGTCAACCTCTTGCATGCTCAATGCTCATTGTCGTCTATTGGAGGTCTTGAATTTCTACCTACATTGCATTCAATTTAAATTGGGTGGCCCCTATTTGGGCCAAAGCAATACATTGTTGATGTCAGAGCTCCATGAGATCCTTAACAAGGCCCATGAAACTTAAGGGGTGTCTATGAGACCCTATAACCCAAAAAATAGAGACAAGCAACAAATAGGTATGACATAATGCAAAGAGTAATGCCAAGTAGGGAAGGAGAAGCGAGGATAAATTGAGGAGCATGACATTATGAAGGGGCATGCGATAATACTTTCATTTATGAGCATCCAACACCTATCAAGAGGTTGTGTACCTTGTTGTAATTATGGTACGTGACCTCGACATGTGACCTCCCAACCCAACTTAACAACAATGATGGTTTCTTCTTGAACAACCTCCTTTGAAGGGCACACCAAACTACAAGTGACAAATATGTTAGATGGGTGAATTGAATCCTAGTGGGGGAAATAACAATGCCCCACTATCACTAACCCGACAAGCCCCCTTTGACCATTTTAAATACTTTACCTTCATTGTAATTCATGAAATATTAATGTTGTTGGGAATTAAGGACCCTTTCATAATGTTGATGATGAGTCTCAAATCGCCCATTGCCTGTAGATCCTAAAAGCCTAGGGACAAGGCTATTTCCAAACTTCTACATAACCAATGAAATTCTACAATGTTGATGTTGAATTTTTAATGATGACTCAAGCACATGTAGTTTCTTTTCAATTTAGCATGAACTTGAACCATAAACAATGGAACAACACAATAGTTGTAGTAACCAAGATCACAAGAAGAATAACCATGCACAAGACACAAGAAGTTATCCTGGCAAAACGCTTCTCAAACAAGGGAAAAACCCAACAATCCTTTGCTATAGAGTCAAGAGAAGATCATCCTCACCATAAACCCTAGTGCACACAAGAGGGTGCTCTATGACCAAGAAAGCTAGCGCATAAGAAGTGCACACTAAATTTCAGATCTCCACAATGTGTTATGAGAGAATGAGATATGATCCACAATGGAGATCTATCTCTCTAATAAATACATGACCTAACTCATCAAATAGATGTGTTTATTGGCACAATAGGGCCGACTTGTACAACTCAATAATATAACTAATCTTTTACACGATATTAATTATCTTTACACATTAGGGCCGACTTGTACCCTTCAAAATACAAATTAGGGTTTCACAATAATCTTACTCTTAGACAATATAGCAAGGGATCTCTCACACATCCTCTAGTGCTCTGCCACTAGAGACAAGTCCACATGTGCTCAACCACAAGGGATGTCACCCTCAACAGATCAACTCAACTAAACCCATAGGAGTACGAACTGGAGAGCCATCTCAAGTCAACTCAACTAAGTCCATAGGAGTACGACATGAGACCATCTCAAGTCATCTCAACTCAATCCAGAGGAGCACGACAAGAGACCAACACATGTCATCTCAACTCAGTCCAGAGGAGTATGACTCACCTATCACACAGGCGTTCTCACAGATCATCTCAACTCAGTGCAGAGGAGAATGATCTGGAGAATGTCTCATGAAGCTGCAATCATCAATAGTTGATTCCCTTGTCTCGGTGAAAATTTGGCAATGATTGCTCCTTCAAGGTCCTTCACAAGCCCCCAACCCCAACTCTTCTTGGATTCTTCTTTTCCATCCATTGAAAGACAATGCAACCTTTGAAGGAAGGTTGTGTCTAGGGGCCTGATTTCTACGGACCATCTTGTTAGAATTTAAGGGAAAAATGTAAACTAGCTAGGAACATAAATAATTTTATTTAATTTCTATTTATTTGCTATTGTAATTATGGATCAGCAAGACATTCAAAATTTATGATGTAAAATCTAATAACATAAATCCAAGTATTACCTTAGCCAAGCAAAGAACAAATTTACCTGATATGTTGTTGTTATCCTCTTTGATGTATGTTCAGAAAAGATTTAAGGGATCATGGATCAAACCCTCAAGGTAGATCTCATCATGATCTTTAGGACAAGTTGCCAGGAAGAACTTTTAGGATAATATATCAGAAAACTAACCAGCATGCCACTCATCAAGTAATAGGGCTAAAACAGGACACCACTGTCCGGCCTAGTGGTTGAAAGAGAGGCCACTAACAACCTTAATAAATTCTACCCAGGAAACAAAAAGAAAATGCTACAACAAAGACTGAGATACCAACAGTTTCAGAGAAGCCTTCATAAACCCTTACTAAGGCTGCTTGTAGACAAGTAGAGGCAGCATTCAAGGACGACATAAGCAGAACATTAAGGCAACATTCAAGGACGACACAAACAGAAGATTAAGGAAGCATTACTCATGCAGCAAGGTAGTATAAAGAGGGCAGCAAAGGTGGCAAAACAGTAAGTATGAGAACAGCAAGTAGAATAACCTTTGTGGCTGGCTGGAAAGACCTTTTTAGGTCAGTGGCATGCTAAGTAGAGCAAGACTGAAAAGATAAACCCTCGGTGGCTAGAGCAAACCAAAAATACACCAAGAGGAAGCTGAGAAACTTGTTCAAAGAGGGTCGCAGCCACTTAGTAAACTGAGCAAAGGAGCCGCAGGAAATCTCGGACCAAAACTCGGCTAGGAAGGAGAGTGTGAGTGTTGTGAGTGAGGTAGGTCACTTTATTTATAGTTTTGGTAGGTAGGTTAGGGTTAGCACATTAGGCCTAACTTTAGGGTTAGATTAAACCCTAACAATTAAAACAATTAAACAAATAATATTTTATAATATAAAATATTAAATGTTAAATAATAAAAGTCAACAAGGAAATAACAAGTCAAGGAGAGGGGTTTCAAAAACAAGGCGGCTAGCTTTTTTTAGGAAGAAGCAAAGAATCGAATCAACACCCAAACAACAATTAAGGGGGGGCATAACTCAAGCCAAGGGTTTCAAAAGAATAAGACAATGTCAAGAGGTAAGTTCTTTAATGGCAGAATGTCCACATGAGTCTCATGATATAACTTATAAGCTTTATCATCCCAACATACGAGGAAGGTTAATGATGTGATCATGCCCTTCTTCTTAACTGCTCTTAGGTCTCATGGACCATCCTGAGAGAGAAGAGGGTCACACATTATCTCAACTTGGTACTTAACCAAGAAACTGCCTAGTCCCAGACCAAGATACCCCATAACACATCTAGGGGCCCTATATCACAACTAGAGTCTTATCCACCAAGGTACACAACCAAGGATCAATCCAAGCACTAAGCAAGGATTCCCTCAAACACATCCAGGGGCCCTAGAACACATCTAGGGACTTATACTTTCGAATTGCTTGGTCCTTGACCAAGAACCCTAGCAATACACTGGGGGCCCCAACTAAGGTCTTTGTCCATGGCTCTAATTGCTTGGTCCCAGACCAAGAACTCCAGGAGTGTACTAGGGGGCCTAGATCTCAACTAGGGTCTTTGTCATCCTCCCGAAGAATGGCTCTTGCAGTTGCATTAATTTTAACACTCCCTCTCAGCAAGAGAGGCATTCTCAGCAACACCAAGCTTGTCTCGAAAGTACACAAACTTTGTCAACGACATGAGCTTGGTCAAAATATCTGCAGTTTGTTCTGTCGTCGGAACATACTAAATACTTAGAATGTTCTTATGCACCATGTCCTGAACATAGTGATATCTCATCTCAATGTGTTTCAATCTGTCATGAAACACAGGATTCTCGGAGAGCTTTATACAGCTCTGGTTATCACAGTGAATTATTGTGGGTTCCAGCTCAACACTGAACAAATCTGAGAGTAGCCTTATGAGCCACTGCTTCTCTACTAGCAACACTTGCAGCAATGTATTCTGCCTCTACAGTGCTTTGGGCTATGGAGCCTTGCTTCTTGCTGGACTAGGAGATCATAGTTGAACCCAAACTGAAACAATATCTGGAAGTGTTATTTCGGTTCACTATATTGCCCATCCAATCTGAATCTGTATAGTCATGAAGCATTACACCTCCACTGGAAGTGTATCTGAGCCCATAGGCTATAGTCCCTCGGACATATCTGAGAATATGCTTAGCATCAACCATATGATTGTGTTTTATCTCACACATGAACTGGCTGAGGGCATTCATTGCGTAACAAATGTCCGGTCTGGTGTATACTAGATACATCAAGGACCCAATAATCTAATGATATATTGTAGGGTCTTCTGGATCTGAACCTGTAGCTTCATCATGTAACTTCTTCAGGTTAGAAATCATAGGTGTGGTCATGGACTTACAACATCCCAAATCTGCGAAGCACATCAACTGCATACTTACCTTGTGAGAGATAGATCTCACCAGGTCTCTGCCACACTTCTAAACCAAGAAAGTAATGCATAAGACCCAAGTCCTTCATTTCAAACTCTGTTGATAGCTCCCTCTTAGTCTGAACTATTAGATCATAGATGTTCCTCCCCAGTAAGGAACAAATCATCCACATATAGAACCAAAATAACAGGATGATTCTTCACAATCTTTATATAAATATTAGGGTCTGCTATACTCTTGAAGAACCCAAGACTCTGAAGAAAACTATCAATTCTTCCATACCAAGCTCTTGGAGCCTGTTTCAATCCATACAAGGCTTTCTTAAGTTTGTAGACATGGGATTCTTTTCCATGGATCAGAAAACCTTGTTGCTCGATATAAACCTCTTGGTCAACTTCACCATTGAGAAAAGCAGTTTTAACATCCATTTAGTGAAGTTTCCAATTAAAGACTGAAGCAAGAGAATGATGACTCCGATAGAAGTATACCTGGCAACAAGAGCAAAAATATCATCATAATCAATTCCCTCTTTCTGAGAAAAACCACGAGCCACAAATCTAGCTTTGAATTTTTCAACATTGCCATCTGTTGCATGCTTTATTTTGTAAATCCATTTAGAGGTTACTACTGATTTTCCTTGAGGTCTTGGGGCCACTTCCCATACATCATTCTTCAATATTGACTTGTATTCTTCTATCATGGAATCCTTCCACACTTTATGTTTGACAGACTCATCAAAAGTGAAGGTTCTGAGTCAATCACAAAATTCCACTGAGCTATCAAACTTGAGTATTTATCTAGCTTCTTGCTTTCTCTGAAAGTGCCTTTAGGTGTTGCATGTTTTTCTGCTTCTTTTAAGATTTCACGACACCATGTTGGCTTCCTTTTGAAAGGAGGTTTCTCTAAGGGGAACTCAATAGAATCCATTATGGGGTCCACTGAAGGCTCTCTGGTCTCCCTCTGCTCATCTGAAAGTTGTGAATCTGAAGGTTCTGGAGATGGAGCTTCCTGCTCCTCTGTATCACAGGGAAGTTCTCTGGAACGACGAAAGGCGGCTTCCTCATGGAAGTCACATCTCTACTGACCTCTATGTACTTTTTCCTCGGTACATAGATTTGATATGCTTTTGAGGTCTCATTGTACCCCACAAAAGTGTCTTTCTTTCCAAAGGGCTCTAAAGTAGTCCCCTTTTCTTTTGGTACATGAATGTAGACAGGACTACCAAAAATTCTCAAATGATCAACTGAAGGATTCTTACCGGTGAAGACTTCTTCTAGAGTTTTCTCTTCCAGGGCTTTATGAGGACACCTGTTTTGAATATAGACTGCAGTACTTGCAGCTTCAGCCCAAAGAGACAATGGAAGATTTTGATCATACAGCATAGCTCTGGTTGATTCACAAATTGTCATGTTCTTTCTTTCTGCAACCCCATTCTATTGGGGATTATAAGGTACGGTCAACTCCCTCTTAATCCCAGAAGCCCAACAGAGATCATCATACTTGTGGGAATCAAACTCTTTTCCATTGTCTGTTCTGAGAACACGGATATGTTTACCTGTCTGATTCTCAACAAAATTCTTAAAATCCTGAAATTTATTGAAAGATTCATCTTTAGTTTTCAAAAAATAAATCCAGGTGTTACGAGAACAATCATCAATAAACATGATATAATAAAGACAACCATTCATGGATGGAGCAGTCATAGGTCCACAGATATCAAAATGAATAAGATCTAAGATACCATTAGTTTTTCTATTACTGTGAGGGTAAGTTTTCTTTGTATTTTTACCAAGAGCACAGCCTCTACAAATACCATCATGCTCAAAAGAAAAAACCAGCATCCCTGTTACCATCTTTTGCAAACTTGAGAGAGCATTATAGTTGAGATGTCCAAAACTCGGCTATGAAGGAGAGTGTGAGTGTAGTGAGTGAGGTAGGTCGCTTTATTTATAGTTTTGGTAGGTAGGTTAGGGTTAGCACATTAGCCCTAACTTTAGAGTTAGATTAAACCCTAACAATTAAAACAATTAAACAAATAATATTTTTATACTATAAAATATTAAATGTTAAATTATAAAAGTCAACAAGGAAATAACAAGTCAAGGAGAGGGGTTTCAAAAACAAGGCGGCTAGCTTTTTTTAGGAAGAAGCAAAGAATTGAATCAACACCCAAACAACAATTAAGGGGGGGCATAACTCAAGCCAAGGGTTTCAAAACAATAAGACAAAGTCAAGAGGTAAGTTCTTCCTTAATGGCAGAATGTCCACATGAGTCTCATGATATAACTTATAAGCTTTTATCATCCTAGCATACGAGGAAGGTTAATGATGTGATCATGCCCTTCTTCTTAGTTGCTCCTAGGTCTTGTTATCCCCTAGCTTAGGGATAACTAAGGAGATTATGTCTCGAGGCCCACAGGTCTTAGACATGGAGTACCGAGAGCCATATTGACTTGAGCTTGGCCCTGGAGGGCCCATCCTTCTTCTTCTTCAGCGCATCCACCTTGTCAGCAGCAGCAGCATCTATCCCATCGACCTAGTCCTTCAGCAGCAGTGGGTCTTGCTCCATGAGGTAATGAGTCCGGGTATCATGGTATGTGTCACGCTAATTCTCAAAACATTTGAATATGTGCATTTAATTCTTTTTACTTCTAACATGTGCTTGGACCTTATGCCTTTCCACTTGTCCACACCTGGTGGGAATGACAAGATGCCCTAGTAAGTTGGTTCCCATAGGGTTTGAGTTGCCACTGGGTGGGTTCATGAAAGGTCATCGTCCATTCCCACCATACTTATCACTTTCCATCTTTTTCCCTCTCATCCATCCCATACATTGGTTCAGGCATTGGGTTTGCCAAGCTAGCAAAGGGTTGTACCTTACCTTGTGGGAAGAAGGGGCTAAAGGCCCAGAGGGTAAAAGTAGCTGGCAAAAGATAAAAGCCAAAAGAACAAAACCTTCAGATGCTTCGCCCATGGATCCCCGAGAAAGCAATAAAAGGCTTCTCGGCAAGAAACAGAGGGACCCATGAAATAATAAAATCAAGACCTAGTTGGAGGATAGGGGGTCTCATCACGAGCTAGCCTATTAGGTCCATGGGCATGTAGCAGTATGACACTACCATTCAGTTGGTCACCACGCCAAGGTAGTGGCTCTTGGTGGCATAGCCAAGAGAAAGGGGGTCTCATCACGAGCCAGCCTTCTCATCTCCGTGAAATGCTTGTGGGTAACATTGTCACCATTGGTCACCACGCCTCTTGTCTCTAGTTCTCTCATTATCATTTGTTCCTTCAAGATTTTTCGCTGCCTAAAAGGACTCCATTTACCCTAAGAAGCACTGATCTAAGCCTTGTTATTGAGTGATTGACAAAAAAACACTATCAAAACCTTTACCTTGAGCTATCTACTGACTACTCCTAACCTTAGAATAGTCTAATCTACTAACCTATTTGTTGTTGTTACAAAAGTAAGCTACGGCCATCTATTGCAGTACCAAAATGTAATGTTCTTGACTTGGCTAGTCTAGGAAACGTTGTTAATGTGTGTGTAGGCTCAAAGGTTTACAGCATATAAATGATCATACAAATAATAAACGCGACAAAGGACTGCAAAGTTTGTATTATGATATCTCTGTGGATTACAAAATGACCGAATGCGGATGAATAACTGACAATACTCGACTAGATCAACATACAAAGGATCTTAGCCGGAATATAAATAAGCATTTGCGGCTAAATAAAATAACAACACTCGGCTAGATCAAAAGACAAAAGGATCTTAGCCGGAATACAAATAAGCAACTAAAAGATAATACCCGTAATATGGGAGCACTGCGGAATCAATGAAGAATGATGGAAGACCTGGATGAGCTTCCCAGTGACTAGGGTGTGTCTTTCAACATCGAAATCAACCAACTAGTGTCTTCCTCCTGGAATAC
>CBVK0100005294.1:0-15524 GCA_900067695.1 Picea abies | reverse complement strand
CCTTTAGCTCTTAACAATCATAACATAACTAGTTAATTAAGCAAAACACCCCTCCTTGTGACTGCCATCATCACATTCATATTTGACAATTTATCTCATTGATATTTGAAATTATTTTCAAAAATATATTACTCATATATCCAAAGAAAACATGTTGTCCAAAAACTTTTGAAGTCAACTATCATCAACAATAAATAAAATAAAACTCAAAAACCATATTATCCACTTTGAGATGCTATCTTTCCTTGATTGTTGTTGTCACCCTTTGATTTCTTTGAATTTGCCTTTGGCTGCGCTGAGCCTTTAGGCCTAATCTTGTTCATCACATGAGATCAATCGTCCCTCAAATGCATCCAGGAAGACATGGATTTATCAGAGCCATTGGAGGGTGAGGAAGGGGCAGCAGTGGATTTTCCTTTGTCAGGGGCATGGTGGGCCTTAGTTCTCAACCTTTTTCTAACATGAGAGGACTAAAATGGTGAGTGGAAAGGTGCATCTTGGACAATATAATTGATAGGTGGGGGACCAAGTAATTACAAATTGGGCCAGCCATGATGTTGGGAGACTGTCGGGTGGACAATCTCTTTCCATATGTCGTTTTCGGGAACCTCGAGTTGCAATGAGACATGAGGGGGCACGTGAATACCAGGGGCTTGTGGAGATTGAAAGGGAGGCCTTTTAGGCCTAGGTTGAACCACTCCTTGCCCAATCCAATTGAAAGATATAGCCTGAAATAACTGCCCTAGTCAACATCAAAGTGTATGGATAATCTTGTCCTTCTTGGGCCTCTGTTCCAATTACCTCTCCCTTGTTTTCCTCTTCCATGGCTACCTCGGCTGAAAAATATCATTCCTGCATGCATGATTGATTAGAAAATAGTTCCTTTACAACCATACATGACAACTCCTTAAAAATATGAAATAGACTTTGGCTCAGCAACATATCACACTCATGCAATCCAATCCATACAAATTGTTTAATTGTTTTCAATGAGCAGGGGGTGAAAAAAAGGTCCTGGGATATGCGAGGGGTTTGTATTGAGTGAAACATGATAAAACGAGGGGGGAAAGAAACATGGTTATTGCTCAAAGAAAAAAAAACAATCAACTATATTCCAAACCAAAGAAAATATAACCGTGATCCAACCAAGAAACTGCGATTTCAAACTGCTTCAATATAGAATTATTCTTAACTATAATTAAATTTTAAGAACAAGGAGTGAAAAATAAATGTGGGAAGGCAATGGGGTTGTGATTAGAAAAAAGAGAAATAATGGTAGGGAAAGAGAGCGGATATTGTTCATAAAATTAATTTAGTAATCCATAAAACCATTCTATATCAAACATAAAAAGAAATAACACCAACTAAATAATCACTGTGATCAAATGAAAAACTATTGTGTATAATTCAATCAATTATGTGCATTAACTTGCTCACTGTTTTTAATCAGATCTTTAACACAGTGTCACCAAAACAAGACAATATGCATCCCACAACAACCTATAGAAGAGTTATGTTTCTTCTCATTGTCCATTTAATGTTTTAAAACAATTCCCAAATGAATACACAGTCACTTATTTACACTATGTTCAATGTTAACTCATCAACCACTTTCCACGAATTATTTCAATCATCAAATACAGAAACAAAACTTGTGCCTAATTTCATCCTTTAATTCATTTAATAATTAAATTGTAATGAGATTATATTGTCATAGCACTTGTGCCTATCTCTGCTATGATGCATGATATTCATCAACGCACATAAGGACAACCAAATACAACCATCAATATTTTAATTGCAAATATCCTGACTTGTCATTTAAACACACAGACAACAATCACCATTTCAACTCATACTATGTTGTGGAATCTAAACATATGCAATGTTGGGCTATCAATCCAATACAATGAGGCAACAACAGTATTCCCAATCCCATATCACAAATTGATCAAATTGCAACAAAACCATGTTGTTTAAAAAAAACGTGACCTTTTTTGATGGCTCAATCAATAATATCCATAACATATACAGTGGATGGCCATGCCATAATTACCACGATTGAAATACTCCCATTTGGAAATTTAAAGCACACAGTCACAACAATCATTAACTCAAGCTAACATGTTGTAGGAAGGCCACACATATTCATGCATCACGCACGAAGCATTGTTGTGACTTAATCAATTAAAACTAATTTTGGGTTAACAATTCAATAATCACAATGTAAAAGACAATGACTGTGTATTCAATCCCATTTTTCCAATCAACCAATTAACCATGCTAAGCTTATCAATTTGACTATTATAATAACCAATTGCAGTGACTAAATACCAATAACCAAAACCACTGTTAGGATAATCAACAGAGATGAGCCAACAATAGAACACTATCGATGATGCACCACCAACTCATAACCATCAACCATGTATCCAACAGGACATAACAGGTTCCCTTTATCAAAACTTGGCTTTTATTAATCAAGGATTTTCCCTATGGACAACCATAGGGAGACTGGAGTCGACCCCAAACATCGAGTGAGAACCTCTGAGACCAATGGTGCACACATAGGGTGTACCACCAATAACTTCGTAGACAGGGTGACAATTCATGTGATAGGAGAGACTATCAATAGAGGAGAAAGGGATTCATTTTGGTCATGTAACAACACTTAGAACATGTAAGGTATAACCCTTGTGGTTTTCCCAATCGATCGAAGAATGTCGAGATAAAACAGAGGCGAGAAATAGAAATCAACCTTAAGCAAGCCCTTTGGCATAACAACCATCATAACCTACTGTGAAAACATCAGTAACATGAACGAACCCATACCCAAGTGAAATGATACGTAGTGACACAAGTGTTTCAAACCCAGTAAACCCCATATCAAAAAACAACTGGGTATGGTGATAAGAATGCATGGAGACGGCCAACCAATCTAGATTGAATGAAAAAAATTCAACCAAGACCAATAAGGATGACAGAGAGCCTTCATGGTTTCTAACACTCAGAACGATCAATAAAAATGTGACTTCAAACATTATTGCAATGAAAAACCACACCAACTATTCATTCCAGAAAAATATCACAAATTACACATTTTCCAGAATTAAGGAAAGCACATACCCATACATCACTGAGCCAATATCTATTTCATAACCAGAGTGGGTTCATGGATGGAAAAAAGGCATACCTGTAACCATGAAAACCTTAAAAACGCGAGCTTGTCCAATTAGTTCTTCCTCTGCTTGAAAATCGGAGCTTAATCACAACGAACACAATTGAACAATAGCCAATCCAGGGTGACAACCAGTGGGAGGGGTACAAAGTGACAAGTAGTAAATGCACGTCACCTCCAACCTCCAGTCATTAAATTCCTTAGTACACGCCAGCCCACTAATCCATTAATCCATTCAATTAAACCATGCATCGAAACCAACATCCATTAATTGCCAAGAGCACCATGTTATGTCACATTAACCACTGCCAACCACAGCATAGAGCGCATCACATGTTTTTCCATATAAACCAATAAATCATATAGCCACTAACCCTGTTAGCTAGGACTAACAACAATCCATTTAAACTTCAAAATGCATAATGCAGCATAGTAGCATAGTTCCTTTCTTTTGGACTTTATTCATATTGTTTTTTATCTCTTTTCAACTGCTCTTATGTGTTGTTACTAAACTATCTCTTGTGTAGGTGTCACAATAATGAATCTAGGAACAGATAGCAAGGGTAACAATGGATAATCATAGATCATCGTAATCATGAAATTAGATCTTAGAGCAACATAAACAAAACATAACATGCTTTACCCATCATTCATTTGTCGCAATTAGAACCAACACATAACAGGCCTTATCCATTGCCAATAAAAACAAGATTTCATCAATCATGTAGAACCATGTAAGCAGTATCGAACAACAACATAAAATATGAAATAAGAACCAGATCTTCTCTCCCAATCTACAAGGGGGTCCCACCTACTAGTATTATATATCTTGTTAGTTTATAATACTAGGCTTTAGCAATACTTTGCGAGCAAAATCCTCGTTGTGATTTTAATTGTCAACAATAAGCTCAAGCTTGATTGCCCTATATGTTTTAACATTTTCCTTGAAATTACATGTGTATTAACATATCTTCATAAAGAATCCATAACTAAAATTGTGCATCGAGACATCAAACCTAATAAAATCCTTCTAGACAAACATGTAAATCCAAAAATCATTGATTTTGGGTTGGCCAAACTATATGAAGCTGGAAAATCTCACATTAGCTCCATAGTGGTAGGAACAATGTATGATAATATCCTTTTCTATTCCTTTGTATATATTTTATAGAGATTTTTTCTTATTCCTATTTCATTGCTTTGGATGTGTTCCAATGTATGAATTTTTCTCATGATCTAAACGTAAAATGTGTAGTCAACATCATATTTTAAGCTCCTTTTCTAGTCATAATTGATGCAAGACTTGAAATAGCATGAGAAAGGATAAGATGTGGCTAACATAGCTCAATATACTCCACAATTTTTACAATATGATTTATAAATTTTCAGTGAATTTGGAGTCATCTTGATCCGAATTGGATCTTGGAAAATATTTGTAAATTTTGTAAATAAACATGTTTTGTTTTATTTCATTTTATTTCGTCTTCTGGCACAATGGGAAAGTGAAATGAACAACTTTGACAGTTGGCCCCCCAAAAGCAAAGGAAAACGAAGTGAGATGCAAGAGGAAATAAGGAAGGACAATAGCAGAAATTGAAGGTCAAAGAGGGTAGCCTACTTGATGTTAAGTGGATGAAGGAGTTAATGTGCTTATTCACTCTAAGAAAAGGTGTCTCTGAGCCATGGCATCTGTAATTTTGTTCTTTATTGTGAGTAAAAATACACAGACTCGATGTATATCTCACCCCTTTGTAATTTTCCCCCGAGCATAATAACATAATCCCATTTAAATGTTGAATCTATATGTGAGTTAATGCATTATGTCCTTTGGGTATTGTTGTGATGATTTACCATGATCTATTCATACTCAGTAGAAGTGAATTTTGAGCCAGTAGCACCCATCCACATAATCTATTCCTTTCACCTGTAGGTTGTATAGATGCCATACGTGATGCTCACAGTCTGTACATGCCAAGAACTAGTTGTTGGGAGAATTTATAGATCTATGGGAATTTTTTGGCATTACTGAGTGCATAATTCATCCTTTTGTTTTTTTATTTGCTACGGGGAACCAAAATTTCCCCTAGATATTTTCTTATTTCTTGGGGGTCACCAAATTGCCCTAAAAACGTTTTTTATTTGCAGTTGAATATCAAATCCACCGTTTATATATTTTTTTAATGGTTGTTCAATTCATTCGATCAAGATTTCATTTGGTAGACCCAACCATTTGAGAATTTGACTGAGATGTCATTTGGTCGATCCGACCATCAGAGCATTCGAATGGAATTTCATTTGGTCAACCCGACGACTGAAGTAGTTGACCAGGATTTCATTTGGTCAACCCGACCACCAGAGCATTCGACTAGGTTGTCATTTATTTGACCCAATCATCGAAGCATTCATCTGGTCAGTCATTGGGCCGACTCAACTTGTGGGTGGTCGACGAATTTATTATTTTGGATGATTTGACTGTTTGCTGGCATATTTCAAGACTTACAACCATTCAAAGAAGATAAAAATAAAATAATAATATTATTCCACATAATCATTTGTGTTGGTGATACGGACAGGCCATAGGCCTACCAATTACGAATTAGATGGCATCGGAGCAGGTTCTGAAGGATTGGACAACACCTGCATATAGTACCAAAATAGTGGAAAAGCATTGTTTCCTAGCCTACAGAGAATAAGAGCACCAACAACAGTGGGGCATCATCATGAAGAAGATGACCGAGAAGACCCAGAGGTCAAATTGGCTCGACTGGAGAAAATCATTGCTACATTGACAAAGTTGGTGACACAACTGCTAGTAATGAAGGGTAAGGAAACACACTTTGTAGAGATTGAGCATGAAGAACACAAGGTTTCCCGGGAAGGTTCCAAAGGTGAGACTCTTGGAAACTTAGGTAATGAAAATAAATTTTCTTCATCTTCCAATTTTCCTTTCAAAGTTGAAGTGAAGATTGAAATACCCATGTTTAATGGACAAACTAATGTTGAAGCCTTAGATAGGTAGTTGAAACAATTGGAAGTTTACTTTGGTATTTATCAAATCCAAGAAACACAACAGATCTCCTTTTCCCATTTGAATATGATCGGACATGATTTTCTTTGGTGGGAGAGTTATGTGGATGCATCGAGGATAGGAAAGAAGCCCATGGTGATGAAATGGGAGGAATTCAAGGCATTATTAAAGTCACAATTCTATCCCATAGGTTACAAAGAGGAACAACTCATGGAGTGGCAGTACCTTCGACAAGAACATGGATAATGAGTGAAAGAATACACTTATGAGTTCAGGAGGCATGCCATCAGGTTGGGTATTTCTATTGAAGAACAAGGGTGGTGATGAAGTACGTTGGAGGACTTTTCAACCATATCCAAAGACTTGCAACTTCATGGTGTGAAAAGCATAAATGAGGCAAGCAAGAATGCTCTCTACATTGAGTTGGACTCCAGGAAAAGACAACAACGCATGGGCCAAGAAGAAACCAACAAGAAAAGAGACAAGAAGATAGCAACCACAACTAATAAAAGGAAGGATCCTAATAGGCATTGCAAACATTCTGATGTAGATGGACACCAGGAAGAGAAGTGTTGGAAATTTAATCTGGAATTGCATCCAAAGTGGATAAAGTCTAAGGGGAAATAAAAGGTAGCCATCGAGACAAAAGAAGAAGAAATAAAAAGAACATGTGATTCGGACAAAGCCGTAGTTTGTACCACATTGCAGCAGTCAAGGGCGAGTGGAGATAAACATGCATTATTCCAATTCAAAGTTCAGTGAAGAACTAGAAGGTAAATTCCTTGTTCGATAGTGGCTCTCAATGTAAACTGGTTTTTGAAACATTAGTTAATGAGTTTGGTCTAGAAACCTACAATCTGGTGCAACCAAGTTCACTAGTATGGTTGCAAGAGAAAACTATTATGAGAATCACTCGAAGACATAAAATCAAGCTTGCCATTAGTGCTAGCTATGTTGATAAGGTAGAATGTGAAGTTGCACCATTGGACACCTGACGAGTGATGTTGGGTAGCCCCTACTTATGGGATATGGATGCTACCTTCTACAGGAGAGAAAACAAGTATTGTTTGGTCAAGGGTGCAAAGGCATACATCATCAAAGCACATCAAGAGAGATATACAACACAACTCCTCTAGCAACAAAACAAGGGTATTCAAGTAGGAAACAAGCCATCTTCGTCAGCAATGGAATGGTGGATATGCAAAGGAAAATGGAAGCCATGTGATTTTGTCTCCCTAATGGTCCAGCTTTTGGGAACCAAAAGCCTTCAAATTAGGTGGTGTGAACTGAATTGGATCTTGGAAAATGTTTGTAAATGTTGTAAATAAACATGTTTTGTTTTATTTCATTTTATTTGTTCTTCTGGCATGATGGGAAGTGAAACAAACAATTTTGATAGTTGGCCTTCGAAAAAAATCCATTAAAAATAATGAGAGTGACATTGAAGAGGACAAGGAAGGGAGATGCAAGAAGAAAGAGTGAAGGAGAATAGCATAAATTGAAGCTTGGAAATGGGAGCCTGCTTGAGGTTGAGTGGACGAAGGAGTTAATGTGCCTATTCACTCTAAGAGAAGGTGTGTTTTGGCCATATCATCTATAATTTTGTTCTTTACTCTAAGTAACAATACACAGACTCTATGTATAGCTCACCCCTTTGTAATTTTCTCCCGAGCATAATAAAATAATCCCATTTAAATGTTGAATCTATATGTGAGTTAATACATTATGTTCTTCGAGTATTTTTGTGATGATTTTCCATGATCTATTCATACTCATTTGAACTAAATTTTGAGCCAGTAGCACCCATCCACATAATCTATTCCTTGTTGGGCATTTAAAGTTTCTCATTGGTCAATTTCCTCCTTGCCTAGGTGATTCCTTGTTTGTTTCATATGTTTTCTATGTGCCTAGATGAGTTCACTACTACATGGGAGTTTCCCTTTCACCCATAGGTCGTACGGACACCATACGGGCTACACACAGTCTTATATGTTTTCTTTGTGCCTAGGTGAGTTCACTACTACATGAGCGTTTCCCTGATCCAGGTGGATATTGGTGGCCACCCACCTATTCCAACTGGCTCCTCTTGATAGTTTTTAGTTCAACACGTTCTTCTGTAATTCTTTGTAATTGTGGGTTATACACTTCCAGGGATATTTGAATCCCTACACCGCTTCCAAGTGGAGATTGGTGGCCACCTATCTAATCCAACTAGCTTATTTTGGAAGTTTTCATGTCAGTACATCTTTTTGTACTTCCAGGGCCATTTTGGGGCCCTAAACAATGTTTTATTGGCTTGACACATTCAAATTGAAGACAAAGTTACAACTTGACGACATAATGTGTATTTCTCAAAAATACCTTTCTAACAGGTTATCACATGCCTAAAACAGAGGTCATATGAAAACTTTACAACCCTGGGAAGTCGAGGTACCAACTTACCCATCGAGGCCCACATAACTTTTGGTGTTTCATCTCCTAGGGTTAGGTTTTTGGATGTCTAGGGTTTTGGAATTCATGAGTAATGTTAAAAATGCCTCTAGAGCCTCATTGTGATCATTCTTATCAGACGGATGCGCATAGAAATCACATCTCGTCTCATAGATAACTACCACCATTCGAGAAAGTTGTTTTAGTTCTGCAGTTTTACAGTTTCAGCCTATTTTATTTATTCAATAGAAGTTATTGTTCACTGGATATCTGTTGTTGTTGTTCATATATCTGTGTTATGGTATTCAATATGTTATTCATTTTTTTCGACTCATAACTACAGATTAGTGGTATCAGATCAGTCTTCTCTTCATTTCTTTTTCTTTGTGCATGTCCCCAACAAGATCTAGGTACAAGATGTTGGGACTCGAATTAGTCGAGCCTTTGCAATATCGACCATGTCTAACCTGACCACAACTCATGGGGGATGAGAAGAAATATGATGGAGTAGGAGATCCTTTTAAAATTTTGTTCGAGGAAGCCCTTGCGCGACAAAGGAACGAGATGATGGACAACTTTGCATAGATCCTTCAGTGACTTCCCACAGGAGACGCATCTTCATCAAGCGGCCATGCAACCCCCTTCAAGGTACGAGTAAATTTTGATATTTCATTATTTGAAGTACTGATAGATGTGAATGTTGTATATGAATGGATAAATCTGCTCGAAGGGTATTTTTCGGTCCTCAATTTTTCCAATAGGGAAAATATTACTTTTTCACTGCTCAAGGACATCCCCCATGTTAAGGACTGGTGGGATACATACTCTTAGCAAAGGGACAAAGAGGAATATAAAATATTTATGGTCACCCCCACCTGGGATTCCTTCAAGGAAAGAACAATACTACCTTGTTGGAAGCTACGAGGACTAGTACACAAGATGGACCACACTGTGTAAAGAAAGGGACCAAATAATACCATATTTCACCAATATGTTCCATACTTTGTGCACCAAATTGGGTATCAAAGACTCTGAATGAAATATGGTGCTCAAATATCGTGGTTGTCTGCATAGATACATTCAAACATAAATGGAGTTTCTGGACATCACATCATTAGGTGCGACTTATAGATATGTTGTCAATATCGAGCAGAAATTTAAGCAGAAGAAGAAAGAGTTTGGATTTGCAAATTCCTCACAATCGAAGCAGGGAAAAGGTGGTCCCAACCCACCAAACAAGGAATAGAGAAAAGATGGTCGCTATTAGGACAACCGGTCCAAGTCGCAACCCAAGAAGGGTAATGAGAAGTCGAAGAAGGACATGGGAAAGTGGTGTGAATACCATAAAATCCCTTGGAACAACAATGAAGAATGTCGCTGCAATCTGTCACTAGTGGCCGATATGAAAGATTATGATCCATAGGAATATTCTGACTCCAAATCAAATCTAGAAAGTGGGAAGCAAATCATTGATGCAGAATCTAGTGCCACTTTCACTACCAAAAAATTCCATCCAAGCAAACTATAAGCACTAGAGGAAGGGGAACACCTCTTTCACTCACAGATGTGGGTATAGGGGACTCCGCTTCATTTCATTATCGATAGCGGCAGTCAGAAGAACCTGATTTCAACAGAGGTCGTCAAGCAGCTCAACCTTCCAATAACACCGCACCCGTAACCCTACACCATCGACTGGATTCGCCAAGGATGAGATCTTTACGTCAACCAACAGTATAGTCTTCCCTACAACATCAAGCCCTTCAAAGACGAGGTATTGTGTGATATTTATCCCCTTAAAGTTTGTGATATTATTTTATGCCAACCATATTTATGGAAGCGACATGTTGTATATGAGTCTAGACCCCACAATGTTATTATTACTTTGGGTAGACAATTGTATAGGATACCAGAGGTAGCGCCACCTACCATTGTTTATTTAATCTTCGCTAAGAAATGCAGTAAGTTCATTTCACAGACTGGGAAGTTCGTCTTCTCTATGATCCACGCTCGCAATAAGCATAAGTTCGTCACCACATTCATGACCTCTACATAGAACCTCTCTTTGCAGTAGAAGAAAGTGGACGTGATTGTGGAAGATTACAAAGACATCTTCTCCTCACCCACCAGGGTGCCGACACACTGCCAAGTCAAGCATTCAATTGATCTAACCCCCAGTGCATCAGTGCCTAATGGACCAGTCTATCATTTCCCGTTGATGGAAAATGATGAAATCAAGTGCTAGATTGAAGAGTTTCTTCAAAAGGGGCACATTTGACCCAACTCCTCCCCTTGCAGATGCCTAATTATGTTAGTGCAGAAGAAAGACAGGACCTGGTGGTTCTACATTGATTATAGAGCATTAAACAAAATCACAGTCAGGAACTGGTACCTAATTCCCCGAATTGATGACCTTCTTGACCAATGCAAGGGGGAAAAGTTCTTCAACAATATTGACCTAAATTCTGGCTACAACCAGGTTCCCATCGAACCAACTAATGTATGGAAGACAACTTTCAAATCTAAAGAAGGGCTCTTCGAATGGCTAGTCATGCCCTTTGACTTAACAAATGCACCAACAACTTTCATGAGATTGATGGATGATGTATTGAGACCGTTCACCAACTCTTTTGTGGTGATATATTTGGATGATATCCTCATCACCAACAGAACTTGGAAGGAGCACATGCAACATATTCAAAATCTTTTGGGCACTCTGCGGAAACACAAGCTATATGACAACTTGGAAAAATGCTCCTTTGGCATGAACATGGTCCAATACTTGGGCTATATTGTTGATGAGAATGGGGTACATGTGGATCCAGCTAAGATACAAGTCATTCGTGACTGACCAGCCCTGACCACAGAAACCGAGCTTCAGAGATTCTTGGGACTTGCCAACTTATACCAAAGATTCATGTTGGGATTCTCCCATATTACATGGTCCCTCAGCCAAGTAACCAAGGGCAGTGTCAAGGAAACGTTTGCATGGGGATAGGCACAAAAACAAGAATTTGATGATCTGAAGCATCACTTGTGCTCAACTCAAGTACTCTCCTTACCCGATCTGCAATGATCATTCGAGATTGAGACTGATGCCTTCAACTATGTTGTAGGCGTAGTTCTCACTCAACACAGTCATCCAATAGCATACCATAGTGAGACAATCTTAGATACTTTCCAGAAATACCCCACCTATGACAAAGAAATGTATTCCATTGTGCAAGCTTGTCGTCAATGGAAATATTACATTCTAGGAAAGGAGACAATCATCCACACTGATCACAAGCCTCTGCAGGTCATACAGACACAAGGGAAGTTGTAGAATGATATCCATCAAAAGTGGTCCACATACCTACAACAGTTCCATATCAACATCAAGTATAAAATAGGGAGAAAAAATCGTGTCATTGACTACCTCAGTCGCCCTCCTATTGTTGCACTCACCACAATGCTTGTTGGCATAGGAGTAGACATAGGGTTCAACACTTCAACAGTGCACCAACAAAACCCTAACTACCAGCCCTTTCGGCAACACCTGCGAAGTAGATGAAGTCTCACCCAAGGTAGAGGCAGGGGTGGTTGCAAGACTCAGGTGTCTGCAACCTTAGTTGGGACACAGATCTGTGATTCTCACTCTTAGCAAGAAATTTAGCATAGATCATTCATCAGTATTTAACCCTCATGGCACTCCACAGATGGAACAGAGCATCACAACATTCACTTAGATCTAGGTTAAGTTAGTACTTAGCAATAGAAAAATAGGTCTAGCACTCAACACTTTCATATATGTCAAATCTGTACCCACACATATACCAAGCACAAATAAAAGTGGATCTATCTAAGTATATCATAGCAAAGAACATAGCATAATCATATCAAGAACAACACATGGAAAGAACCAACACATTAGTTCGAAGCACCGAGCACAACACATAGAGTTATCGTGGTTCACCCCCACCCTGGGGCTACGTCCACAAAGTCTTCTTCTTCTTTATTAGCTTTGGTCTATCAGGTTACAGCACAGAGCTCACACTTATACTCCGTAGGACAAGAGATCTATGTGCACCTCGCCAGATCCTCCTTCCCTGAGTAGATCTAGCACAGAGCCTTCTTACAATCTGTGCACTTAGCACTTACAAAACTTGCACTCAGCTCTGCAATTCGATCACACAATATACACAAAGCCTTTACTAGCACTTAGCTTATCTTCTCGCCCTCTCTTACATTGCTTATCTACTTATTTATACTTTACAAAATAGGCCTAAACATGGGTAAACCCATGGGCTGACATCCCTTTCCCATTACATTAACCCAAAACCCTAAAAGGGCCCCTAAAGTGGGTTGAGATCCCGTGATCTCTACTTCGCCTGGCGCTCCATATTTCACAGGCTGTCGAAGTCCAAAAATGTTCAAATATGACCAAGTGTTCCTCAAAACTTGGTCAAGGGCCAACAGGACCCCAACACTCACCTGTAACTCGTCCCGAGTCACTCTGGTCTAATCAACTCTGCTTCGAATGTCTCAATATTGGCCCAAGCTACTTCGACCTGCTGCAGTGCGACAACCTCTTTCTTAGTGAAATAGTGGATCACTGCGTCGTTTACTGGTCCTTCCATGCGTTGTTCTGCGGTGATGACAACATGTTCAAGCTCGGTTGCCTGGCTCTCAACTTCAGTGAACAGTTGGCATGATTTCTCTTGGAGTGGTTGAATTCATTGAGAGACTTCCATCACTTTACTTTGCAGCATGTGTACCTATTTTTGGGTGGTGTGTTGTTCTGGAAATTGCTTCATTCTTTCAACTGGGGTCAAGGCCTTCAGCTGTGCCTGTAGCATATCTGCATGTTGCTTTGCTTCTTGGATTTGTGCCTCTAATGTCTGCAATTTTGGGTTCTTTTTTATGTTCTCATAAGTCTGGGTGCTTCTAGAGCTCATCTTCTTACATTCCAAATCCAAGGTTTTTAACCTGTCAACTGCACTACGGGAAGTTGCCTCCCTTAGATCTCTTACTTCTTGGGGAGTCTCGGGCATGGTACGAAGTTCTAGATTTTTGATGCACTGCTGAAGTTGTTGGATTACTTCTTCAAGTTGTGCCACCTGCTGTGGGACACGTTCTTCAATTTTCACTTCAATGACCGTCATAGAGCGAAGTGCTTTGTGAACTCGTTCTTGTACATCAAGTTTCTCTGCTAGCAATTGGTCCTTGCTCTACTGTAATTGTGCTTTCTCCTCCTCCCACTTCGCTTGTGAGGCAAGTTGTTCTTGTTATGCCTTCCTCTATTGTACTATAAGTGCGCTCTGTACTTGTTCCAAAGCCTGGGTGGCTTGCATTGTGTCTTCTTGAGCTCGTCGAAGGCGAGCTTCGAATTTCTCGGTGATATGGCGTAATTGGGTGGGCTCATCACTTGTTCCTACTGCTCCAATTTTCAAGGGCACGGTAGAAAATTCTCGGCTGGACTGGAGTGCATGCTTCACTTCTTGAAGTTTTCTCTTGATTCAGCTGAATACCTCCTCCTGCTTCGCTTCTTTCTTTTTTGCGATCTCTAGTGAAGCATCTTTCAGCATAGCGATTAAGAAGTCGAAGTCATCCGGTGTGAGGGTAGTCTTAAACGTAGTCCAGGTGGCCTTAGTTTTCTTTTAGGATGAGGGATTTGGTGGGATGACCTTCCTTTTCTTAGAGGGATCCTACTCCTCTCTAGGCGGAGTAACCTCGCCTTTCTTTTTCTCAACCTCTGTGCCACCTAGTTCTTCACCATCACCTCCTTGCACAGGTGAGATCGAAGTAGTATTCGTGGATGTGCTATGGATATCTTGAACTTCATCATCCATCTTAGTCTTTCTCAGTCCAGGCGTATCCAATATAGCTTCAGGGCTTTCCATGTTGGATATTTCTGCGGGGTCCACTGGAACAAGGAGGTTCACTGACCATTCCTTGGTAATCTACTCCAAGTCTTCTTTTGTCAACTTGTAGTACGAATGGAGTTGTTGTTTGTGCTCATCAACGCGTGTTGTGATATAGGTGAAGTGGCGGTCTGCACTGAATTTGGTCAAAGGTCTAAACCTATGAAGTGTGTTTGGTGTGAGGCATGGTGTAGACTGGATTGCATTCTTCAATTGGTTGTAATAAGCATGGAAGACAGCATTGGACTACCACTGCTTGTTCATGTCGCTAGAGTACCACAGCATACATAAATTCTCGGCCAGTGGTTCGAAGGGTTCAATCTCTGGAAAAGTGGCACCTTATGGTAGCTCCCAGGTGATGAAAGTGATGAGTATGAGCAACCAACTAAAGTGGAACTCATACCCTTGATCTTGCGCTTCTCTGCAGTTAAGCTCTAGTTGATTTACAAGGTACTTTTCCCAGTTCATTTGTAGTCCCTCCACGCACTTCCCTGCGAGGTCAACTACAAATCCAGTCACCTGTGTGGGTCTATTCTTGCAGACTAACTTCCCTGTGATCATCTGGAAACTGAGGTGCACTGTTTCATTCTCGATGGAGGCTACCTTGTAGCCTCGTGTGCCCTTCTCTACATTGCCATATGTGTATTTTATTCTCTAGGCGAGAGTGCGATCTGCGGTCTTTCCAGTGTAAAACTCCTATGGGTCAGGGCCTTGCATGCTTATCCCTGTGATCCGATTGATCAGAATTAGATCCATAGTGATGCGGTGGTCCAACCATAAGTATCCTCCGTGGTAGCAGGACAACAACAATATGATGCATGCCTTCACTTCCTGATGCCTCCCGAAATCAGGAATCTTCATTACATTGAGGAGGTTTGACTACGTGAGGTTATGGGTCCATTGTTGAGGGACAATCTTTGGGTTCCTCCCTTTGTTGGATTACTGAGAGGGGGGGTGAATCAGTAATCGCGTAATTATAATCCTTTTT
>CBVK0100005293.1:0-15525 GCA_900067695.1 Picea abies | reverse complement strand
TCTTCCGATCTCACCATCCAAGTACACCACTAAAAATGAGTTGGTGAATGGCCGCAGGATGTTTTCCATTAGCCTCATGAAGGTTGCAGGGGAATTCGTCAACCCGAAAGGCATGACCAACCATTCGAAAAGGCCCTCCTTCGATTTGAATGCAGTCTTCCACACATCAGAAGGTTCAATTGGTACCTGGTGGTCTTCCACACATCAGAAGGTTCAATTGGTACCTGGTGATACCCAAACTTCAAATCGATCTTGCTGAAATATTTTTCCCCCTTGAGTTGGTCCAGAAGGTCATCAATCCATGGGATCGGGTACCTATTCCAAACGGTGATCTTGTTCAGTGCCCGATAATTAATGCAAAGTCTCCAAGTACCATCCTTCTTCTGCACCAAGACAATCGGGCTCCCACAGGGTGATGAACTCAGCCGGATGTGACCTTTCTGCAATAGCTCCTGAATCTGCCTCTTGATTTCGTCATTCTCCAGGATAGAGCGCCAGTAGATGGGTCCATTGGGTAGTGGTGCACCTGGGGTCAGATCGATGGGGTGCTTGACCTGGCAGTGTAGAGGCACCCCTGCGGGGGAGGTGAAGATGTACTCATACTCCTCCATGACCTTATCCATCTGTTGTTTTTGTGTAGTGGGGCCTTGTCTGGAGGTCATGGCCACAGTCTTCCGCTTTCCCTAAGGGCGGATCATCAAGAAAACAAATTTTCTGGTTTGGGAAATGAGCTTACTGCATTGTTTTGCAGTAACCAAAGAGATGGTGGTAGGCGGTGCTATCTCCGGTATCCTGTACAGCTTATTTCCAAAAGTGATAATAACAACATGAGGCATAGACTCATACACAGCATGTCGCTTCCACAAGTACGGTTGGCCTAATAATACATCAGAAACATCAAGAGGAGCAACGTCACATAATACCTCATCCGTGAAGGGCTTGATGCTATAGGGAAGGCGACATTGTCTACTGACGCGGAGGTCCCGTCCTTGGTGCAACCACCCGATGGTGTATGGTTGTGGGTGTGCTGTGGTTGGCAAGCCCAACTGCTTCATGACCTCTACCGAGATGAGGTTCTTCTGGCTCCCACTATTGACAATGAACTGCAACGGGGAACCCTTTACCCACATCTTGGAATGCAAGAGACGCTCTGCCTCCTCTGGATCTTCTAGTTCCTCCTTTTGGATCTTCGTGGTGGCAACAATGGCGTTGGGCTCTGCATCGATAATCTACTTCCCCCTGTCATTCCCCTTGTCAGGTTCTGATTCAGAGTCAGAACATGCATCCAATTCAGAAGCCTTCAACTCGGCTACCAGTGATTGCTTGGCCCGACACTCACTTGTGTTGTGAGTGGAGCTCTTATGGAACTCACACCACTTCCCCGTGTCCTTTTTTGGCTTTGTGGTGTTGTTCTTTGCATGTGGATTTGGTAGGTTGTCTTGGGCTACCCTACCTTGGCTTGGTCCTTTCTTTTGCAGTTTGGGAGTACCTTTCCCGTGCTTCTGATTTGCAGACCCAAAGTCTCGCTTCTTCTGTTTGAACTTCTGCTCAATCTTGGCAGCATATCGGTATGCCACACCAACTGAGGAGATGTTGAGGAACTCCATTTCCTCCTGAATGTATCTATGAAGGCAACTGTGGTACTTTAACAACAAATGCTCCTCTGAATCTTTGATACCCAACTTTGTGCGTAGGGTATGAAACAGATTCGTAATCTCATGCACATCTTGGTCCCTTTGCTGCCGCAAAGTAGTCCATTGTATGTATTTGTCCTCATAGATCCCCACGGGATAATATTGTTCCTTTATGGCATCTCAGAAAGAATTCCAAGTGGGTGTGGCTGAGAACAAAGAGGGTTCTCCCTCGCCCTCTTGCTCCAAGTAGGTTTCCCACCAGTCCTTGACATGGGGGAAGACTTTCAGGAGTGCGAAAATAATCTTTTCTCGATCGGAAAACTCATGAACCGAGAAATATCCTTCTAATAGATTCAACCATCTATCTACGGCATTTGCATCTATTTGGCCATCAAATATGGGAATGTCAAAGTTTACTTGTACCTTAAAAGGAGTGGCACTTCCATAGTGGCTTCTGGATGTCAATGCACTGCCAGTCGAAATCCATTGAATAATCTGGGCAAAGTTGTCCATCATCGCGTTCCTTTGTTTCTTGAGGGCCTCCTCGAGCAACATTTTGATAGGATATCCTGCTCCCTCATATTTATTTTCTTCCCCCATGGGCGGTCGTCAGGGTTTGCGAGGCTGATCTCGCAAAGGTTCAACCAGATCGAGTCCCAACTCCTTATACCCTGATCTCGTTGGGGACATGCAAAGAAGGATCGAGAATGAGCAGACCGCTCTGATACCACTGATCCGGATTTATGTAGGAACACAATGAAATATGGAAATACACATAAATGCAGAGATGCAGTGGAAGTAAGACTTCATTTCATTAATAACAAATGACCGAAATATGCTTACAGACAGAATGTAAATAAACTAGCTAGGGCGCTGGTAGCTTATCTCTGAGAAGAGATGTGGCTGCTACTCGCATCCATGAGAAGATGATTAAAATGAGGCTCTAGAGGCCTTTTTACAATAGACGAGAATGCCAAAAGTCATATACATCCAAAAACCTAACCCTAGGAGATGAAGCGCCAAAAGTCATGTGGGCCTCGTTTGGGTAAGTTAGTACATCAACTTCCCGGGGTCGTGACTTTTGCATACGATATCCGTTTTAGGCATGTGATAGCTCATTGGAAATGTATCGTCGAGGAGATTCATTTTGGGGGCTCAATTATGCATTTAGCTATCATTGAGAACCTTGATCTCAAATAAACTTCATTTAGGCCCTCAAAATGGCCCCGGAAGTTAAAACCTGCTAAAAATAGTAAATTGCCAAAATTGCTAGAAAACTATTTTGAGCCAGTCGGAAAAGGTGGGTGGCCACCGATATCCACCTGGATCATTCAAATCATTTTTGAAAAAAATGAGTTGCTTCAGAGGAGCAAACAGGCTGCTGAGAAAATCAGAGTGGAGCTGGGAGACATGCCAGCACAAGCAAATGAAATCATCAGGTTCCTGAATTCCAAGACCAGAGAGGAACTAGAAGAACTAAAGATCGAGGACAAGACAGAAACTATACTGGAGGTAAAAAGGGTTCTGACCAAAAGAAGTCTAATGCTTCAGCTTGAGGAGAAGGTTCAATTCATGGATCAAGGAGTACAAAAGTTTTTCAATGAGATAGATGTTCTCCAAAAGAAGGGCCTACCTGGTCTGAAGGTCATTAATGACAAACTAATGACACTCCCTGATTACAAGAAAAGGTTGACTGAAATGTCTAAAGACAGTTCCAAGTTTGCAGGGATACAGAGAAGCATCACAGGCAAAGCATTCATGGATGCCCTGCAGTTGGATATTAGTATCCAACACGATATTAAACACATTTTCATCATCAATCCTACATTTGCTAAATATACAGACATGGATGAAGTGTATCGAAGATTACTTAAAGTCACAGTGCCAGGTCATCTCAGATGGGAAGAACTGTGTGATCTACTAGATTAGTAGATGAGCTGTCACAATCCAGTCACCTGTCCAGTCACAAGAGGTTGCGAAGGCACCTCGCAAACGACCTACCCCAGAAATTCCGCATACAGTTGTATCGAGTCATCAAGCAGTTTTGATTAGTTAAGTTAGTTAGACTAAAAATAGAATGAGCACGTCCTGGTCAGTTACAACAGGAACGTTTGTATTTTGAATTATAAATACTTCTTCTTTCAAAGTATTGAGGGTTCTTGATTTTGCACACCCTATAGCTATCAAACTGTACTATTTTTGAAGGGATCTGCCATTAATAAAGAAGAGGCACTTTTACAGGATTCTTGCGTATGTTCACTGGTGATGTTGATTTTCTAAGTTGAATGTTCTTCTTTCTCTGTAATCATTTTGTTTTCTATATCTAATATTTATGAATAGCGTAATGTTACAGGATTTATCTTTGATACCCTGTTTCTGATTCTAAAGATTTAAATGTTTATCTTCTAATATCTTCAATTAAGAAATTCTTAACTGCTTGTTAGTTGAAGTTATTTTCCTTACCTTTTCTTCTGTCCATCATTTTAATTACTAAAGATCCAGTGAGGGTATTATCTCGCCCTGTGAAGGTTTTCTTTGGCATTTCTGGTTGTATCTAATATCTGATTAAATACAGACCCCATAGCCCAATGGATGTGTAGACCGTCTCAACCAATTTCAAAAAACTCTTTTACAACAAAACCAATAGTTTCTTTACCTAGCCTAATACCTGAAATAAAAAACAAAGCTAAATCATATAGAGAGATCCCTCTCTGAAGATGGAAGGGCTAGATCCCAGCTTTTAAAGCGGTTGGATAAGGTTACCTTTGTATATTTCTTCTCTTTCAACCTCTAGGAAATTTACCAAGTGCTAACATAATTGGCGACTCCGCTGGGGAACGAACTAAAACTGACAATCTCACATTTTCTTTCCCCTAAAAAGAACGTTTGATTCTGAGAAGAAAGTAATGTTTAGAGGTTTATTAACTATGTATATATTATTTTCAGACTCATAAAATTAAAAAAAAAGGTATATATATAAAAACCAAAAAGATTTTTGGCTCCTAAGAAAGTTCACACTCGATCTCATCCAGACCCAGAACCCTCTACAACGATAGATAATCTCGAATAGTTGCTCAGGTGAAAGACCTTAGCTACCAGTTCAGTGAGTTATACTCCCCTTCATAAGTCTCCTTCCTGTTCCGGAGAACCAGATATCTTTCAAAACCTTGATCTTGATCCTTTTCTACAACAAAACCTGGTTAGAACACGGTCTGAAAATTTTGTGTCTAAGCTCGTCTTTGACCCAACTGTGTTGCAACCTCGAACCCCCGAAGTCTTGTCTCCTATGACTAAACTAAAAATAACTATCTCATCACCGCCCAGTCCTTCATCATCCTCGTCTTCCGTCGCTACCTCTCCAACCACCTAGGTCGTCGTCCCCTTTCCTCTGCCCATCATGGCAGCTCGGTATGCCCCTTTGGTGTTGGCCACAACGCTACATGCGAAGCCCCAAGACTACCAAACTAGACTTCCACAGTTCGATGCAACCGGAACATTAAACGCACAACAACATGTGGATAAAATGAATGACTACTTTGACTTGCAAGAAGTGGACGAAGTTAATGTTCAAATGAGACTTTTCGCCCAGAGTCTGATAGGAGACGTCAAGAAATGGTTCAAAGCTTTACCCACCGCATCAATCCCTGACCTTGTCGTGTTCCAAAGAAGTTTTCTTGACAGATGGGAGGTAAAGAAAAACCCTCTTCAAATACTATCAGAATACGAGAATATAAAAAGAAATCAAGGTGAGATGGTCCAATATTATTGCACCCGTTTTAACAACTTATACAATGCAATCCTAACTGAAATCAAACCTCCACAGGGTTTGGCATTGATTAAATTCCCTGATGGATTTGATGTTGACATGTCTTACCAATTAAGAGAAAGAAATGATGCCACCCTTGAAGACATGCAGAAAAGTGCTATTAGTGTGGAGGCTAATCTGTTAGAAAAAAGGGCACGTCAAAGGACATAAAGGAGAGTCACGATCAAAGAAGAACCTTCCACGTCGAACACACATTCCAGATTAGATTCTTTGACCAGGGCAGTGGAACTAATGATGGAAAGGATCATTGTTTCAGACAAAAATCCTCCCAGAGACAATGCACCTGCTCCTCAGATTCGAAACCCCAATTTTAGAAGAAACCCTCCTCAAATCAGACAAAGAGACCCTAGAGACCAAAGAGAGCAGAGGAGCTCTGATCAACAGATCAGACCTCCCCTACAAGAAAATTACAATGATGAAGGGGGGGAATTAATTGAGGAATTGGAGGACACTCATATCAACCTCATGGGCATTAATGACAACGAGGCCATTTTCCTTACCCAAGAAGAGCAGGAACTCTTTCTACTAAATCAAACAAAGGTAAGTGAGGAAGCCGAAGACGCAGAACAACAGGCCTTTGAAAACGCTATTTTGGAGGTGCACTATCAATACAATCTGTGAAGTAAGAAGATAGAAGGAAATTCCTCGAAAAAGACGACCGAAACATAGAAGGTAGCTGAGACTGAGAAAACCCTTGAGCCGACTACTGCTGGAAAAACTCCTAAGAAGACCACTGCTGAAAAGTCTCCTGAGAAGGGTAAAACCGATGCTCCGGTGAAGAAAAACATCACCATACTGAAAAGACCAGCACAGCCCGAAGTTTCACCTGTTAATCCGCCCAGTACTTCTGAGCGGAAGAAAATGGTGGACCAACTAGAATCAATGAGTCAGACCCGAACTCCTGCACCTTTTAGCCTGGAGAGAGAATTGGCCAAAATTAAAATTCCTATCCCACTTACAGAGTTAATGAGCAAAGGCGGTTATCGTTCACAGGTACTAAAAGCATTAGCCATTGAACCTTACATAGGCACCAAGGCCTTGACTATTGGATTAGTGACTCATTCAGACACTGTGAACCTTACTGACGATCATCCCAAACTCCTTTTCGGACCTGAATTAGATGGTCGAGATGATACTGGTGATGTAGCTCCCTTTTACATCAGTTTGAACATACACGATTTGATATTGCATAACGCCATGCTGGATTCAGGTGCCTCACATAATCTGATGCCTAAAGCAGTAATGGAAAAACTGGGATTGGAGATCACTAGGCCTTACAAAGATCTTCACTCGTTTGACTCCAGTAAAGTCAAATGTATTGGTTTGATTAAAGATTTTTGCATCACCCTGGTTCAGATCCATTCGAAAAGCATGGTTATGGACGTGGTGGTTGCAGACATCCCGCCAAAGTATGGTATGTTGCTATCGCAGTCTTGGGGAGCTAAGTTGAAAGGAACCCTGCAGCTAGATATGTCTTATGTCACTATCCCAGTGTTTGGACAACAGAGGAGGTTATAGAGAGAAACACTGATGAAGTATATGGTCAGTAGTCAAGAGAAACCTCATAATTACCCCCTTTACTCTACTCATTCTGATTTAGATTCGTTCATCTTGTACAATGATGGTGATACTGAAGAGCCAGATATTCAGCCGATGGAAGATGTATCTGGCCAAGATGTAGGCCCAGAAAATAGTGAGGTAGCTAAGATGAAGAACATGATAACCGAAGAGTTCCCTGCCGATTTTTGGAGTATGGATTTTGATGGAGTTGTGAGTAAAGAAGGAGTAGGAGCTGGAGTATGGCTGCATAACCATCGAAACAGGTATTCAGAAAATCATTCCTATAAATTAAATTTCCAATGCACTAACAACATTGTTGAGTACGAAGCTTTAATGCTCGGTCTGAAGCTGTTGGTGCTAAGAAAATAATGGTAAGGGGTGACTCGGAATTAATAATCAAGCAAATTAAAGGTGAGTACGCTGCTAAACACCCACACCTTAGAGCCTATAGGAATGCTATTCTTGATGATTTGAAGTGTTTTAATGAGGTTGACTTGCAGGTAATGCTAAGAGGGCAGAATATTCTGGCCGACGGATTAGCTACATCAGCAGCTTCCTACAAGATTCCTTTCTGCCAAACTCGCCCATACACTGTTGAAGTGAAATGCAGACCGACGGTTCTCGATAATATCAGGTACTGGCAAGTGTTTGGAAATGACGATTAGATAGAGGACTTTCTACAATGAAAGAACGATTTTGAATGTACAAACATAGATTTAGAAAATGAAAATGAGAATGTAAATAATTCTGAGTTTGAAATAGATAGTGTGAATATTGTAAATACGGTAGATACAGAAGATACAGTAGATTCAGGAGAGTTAGGGGATGACGAAATGGATGCCGAAGTTTTACAATTGAAAAGCAATGTTTTACCTAGAGGGCTTGTCCCTTTAGAATATTTGTTTGACAGTGACGATGTAGCTAAGAAACCAAAAATAGAAGCCCATGGGAAAGAGGTAGAGGACTGCAATATAGGAACTGAAGAGAAACCTAGGATGGTCAAACTGTCCAAATCATTACCTCCAGAACAAAATCTTAAATATATTGAGATATTCAAAGAATATTCAGATGTTTTTTCCTGGGGCTATGAAGATTTGAAAGCCTATGATACCAGCATCATACAACACAGGATTCCCATAAAGGAAGACCAGAAACCGTTTAGGCAGAAACTTAGGAGGATGAATCCCAAGTTGCTCCCCCTGATAAAAAAAGAGATCAAGAAAATGTACGATGCCAAGATCATAGTCCCACTACGTTTCTCTAAGTGGGTTTCTAATCTAGTCCCTACACGTAAGAAAACCGGGGAAATCAAACTCTGCATAGATTTCCGAAATCTGAACAAAGCATCCCTGAAGGATAATTACCCCTTGCCTAAAATGGATCACCTCTTGCAAAGGGTGGTCGGGTCCAGTAGAATTTTTCTGTTAGATGGTTTCTCAGGCTACAACCAGGTCCTAGTTCACCTAGACGACCAAGAAAAAACCACTTTCACCACACCATGGGGCACTTTCATATATGTGAAGATGCCTTTTGGTTTGATGAACGCAGGAGCTACCTTCCAGAGGGAAATGGATATCGCCTTTGTAGAAGAATCAGGTAAGTTTATTGTTGTTTATCTAGATGATGTGACTGTGTTTTTCCAATCTGATGATGAACACCTGCGGCACCTTAGACGAGTTTTCGAAAAGTGTAGAAGGCTCGGGATTTCTTTAAATCCCAAGAAGTGTCTTTTTGGTTTAGAAGAAGGAAAACTGTTGGGACATATCATCTCTAAAGAGGGAATCAGAATCGACCCCAACCAAATCGAGCCTATACTAAAGTTAGAACACCCAAGAAACCTCAAAGAACTACAGTCTTTTATAGGGAAAATTAACTTTCTTTGAAGATTCATTCCTAATCTGGCCGAGCTCCTCCGAAACATTACAAACATGCTAAAAAAGGACGCAAAAATAAAATGGGACTCTGAGTCCAGACAATCCTTCGAACAAGTCAAATGAGCACTCACAGAAGCCCCAGTTTTGATTAGTCCCGATTTCACTAAAGATTTCTATCTTTTTTCTTTCGCCTCTAAACATACTATAGCAGTTGTATTACTGTAGAATAATAGTGAAGGGTATGAACAACCCATAGCTTTTTTCAGCAAAGCTTTAAGACATGCTGCCCTGAACTACAATATTATGGAGAAGCAGGCTTTTGCTTTGGTAAAGGCTATAAAGGACTTCAGGGTCTATATTCTCCATTCCCACATCATAGCTTATGTTCCAAACACAGTAGCAAAAGATATCTTGACACAAGACAACCCTGATGGGAGAAGGGGAAAGTGGATTGCAGTTATTCTAGAATATGAAATAGAAATTAAACCCACAAAACCGATCAAAGGCCAAGGCCTTACCAAACTGATGGATGAATCTAACTTCCAGGCTCTTGACATTAATTTTCTAGATGTGGCAGATGAACAGGGAGAGATGGCGACTCCAAACGTTAGAGAGGTTTTTCTCAACTCTCCATGGTATGTAGACCTTATATTTGTTCTACAAAATTTACAAGCTCCCCCTGGTCTAACTAAGACTAAAGCTAGATTTTTAAAGTTGAAGGCATTAAAATTCTGTATTCTAGAAGGAAATTTGTATTGGAAAGACCCTGTAGGTATTCTATTAAATTTTTTACTGAAAGATGAGGCTGATAAAGTGTTGCAGGAGTTTCATGCAGGAGAATGTGGTGGCCATTTGAATTGGAAGGTTACAACCAACAAAATACTCAGAGCTGGATTTTACTGGCCCACCCTATTTGTAGATGTACATCAGAAAGTAACAGCATGTCACCAGTGTCAACTGTTTGAGGGTAAAAGGAAACTCCTTCCTCTACCTCTTAAACCAATTTCAGTTGAGGCTCCTTTCCAGCAATGGGGACTCGACTTCATTGGAGAAATACACATTCCGTCTTCAGGCCGACATAGGTGGATTCTTACTGCCACTGATTATTTTACCAAATGGATCGAGGCGGTACCAAGCAGGCAAGCCACTGACTCGGTTATTATCAAATTTCTTGAAAATAATATTTTGTCTCGTTTTGGTTGTCCTAGAAAGATCATTACTGACAATGCAGCTACCTTTCGGTCGAAGAAACTCATAGATTTCTGCAACCGTTACCACATTGGCTTGGGGCATTCCATAGCCTACTACCCTCAGGGAAATGGGTTGGTGGAATCCTCAAACAAAACTTTGGTAAATATCATCAAGAAAACATTGCAGGAGAACAAAAAGTCATGGAATGATAAGTTGGTATTTGCTTTATGGGCAGATAGACTGACCACCAAAAGGTCAATTGGTATGTTACCATACCATCTTGTTTATGGTACTGAAGCTATTTTTCCAACATCTTTGGGAGTCCCTGTCATGAAGTTACTTCAGGAGATACAAGCTGACCCAAATGACTCCCAGAGAAGAATCAATCAAATGATTCATTTGCAACAGACTAGAGAAGATGTTTTCAACAAAACACAGGGCATCCAAGAGAACATCAAGAAGATCTTTGACAAATGAACCAAGGAGGATGATTTTGAGCTGGGAGACCTAGTGTTGAGGTGGGATGCTAGGAACGAGGAAAAGGGAAAGCATGGGAAATTTGACAATTTGTGGACAGGGCCCTACATGATCCAAGCTTTCAGAGGAAACAATGCTTTTTTGCTAAACAATGTCGATGGGTCAGATCTGCCAGGAGCACTTGTGAATGGCATAATGCTGAAACATTATGTTCCACCTCAGTAAGAGATTTGAAGAACTCACTCTCCATTGTACATACCAGTTTTAATTTTCAGTCTTTACTTGCATTTTCTGAGTAAGGAACATTCGTCAGTTGGTTGTAGCCCGAAGAGAAGGCCCTAAGCTGCTGATCACTGTTTTTCAAAAATTTCCTTAGAATAAGACCAATGAAGGCTACTAGAAAGATATGTTCAGAATGACAGCAAACTGGATTCCTGGCACTTAACAGGGCAAGTACCATCCCCAAGTGGAGCCGCTGTTATCACCCCATAAATTATGGGAATCAACTTATGACTTAGATATTATGGATATTATCTGTATCTAGTGTTTTTATTGGCAATTGATTTTTCATTTTACAAAAAGAAAAGAAAAAATAAAAGAGAAAAGAAAAAGAAAAAAGAAAAAGAAAAAAAGAAAGAAAGAGGGCATAAAAGAATTGAAACAAAAGCCCCATGCAATAATAGTAACTTGGTCATACCTTTCAAGAATGACCAAGTTCTTTTAAATTTTCAATGTTGATAGATTAGTGAATAAATCTGACCAAACTGTCTAATACTGGTCAGATAGCCCTTAGGTTAGATTAGTGAATAAATCTGACCATATTGTCTAATCTTGGTCAGATAGCCCTTAGGTAGAGTAATTTCTTAACCCAACAATTTAATCTGGGTTAATTGTCCTAGGAAGATAGGTTAGCATGTAGGTTAGTTGTTTTAGTTGCTTCACCACCCATGAAAACAGATTGATAAAAACATTACACCGTGTCACAAATGCCTAAGAAGAGTTTGTTCAAAACCCCATGGTGGTATCTCTTTGAAAGTTGAAGAAAAACCCATAAAATGCTTTTATCCTAAGTTTTCCCCCAAGCTCATTTTTCTTCGCTCATGATTTATGTTACATTCACTTTCCAATGGTCTAGATCATGGCGCTTAGATCAACGGCCCACATAGCATTCCAGACCCCCCCTAGTGTTCTGCTTTTAATCGGGGGGGGGTCCGAAATCGGTGATAGTATTTACGCAGATCTGGACGGTCCAGAAAAGAGCGTGTGAATCCACGGCCTGCATTGGATTCTGGACCCCCCCGTCCGTTCTGTCCTTAACAGAGGGGGGGGCTCAGAATTGGTAATAACTTGGGCGCACATCTAGATGGCCCAGAACAGAGCGCTTAAATCTTCGGTTCACATTGGGTTTCAGACCCCCCCATCCATTCTACCTTTAACGGAGGGGGGGGGTCCAGAATGGGTATTAAGGAGCATGCTAAGATCTGCGGCCAAGAAACCAGCGTGAAAATCAATGGATCAAAATGAATTTTGGACCCCCCCCGGTGTCCAGCCTTTAACCAAGGGGGGGGGTCCAGAATAGATATTTCCCTTCGGCGAGCCCCTGGTCATACGTGGCATCGATCTATTGGTTTTCAATTCCCATCCCTCACATGCTATCTGACAGCCCATCACTCATGGATGTCATCCTCCACTGAGTCCACTTGTCCCACTTGTTCCTGAGGTCATGTCACATTCCATAACTGCTGTCAGTCCCTGCTGTCAGGCCTTTACCCTTTCCATTCATGACCAGCCCCTTTGGCGACTTTTACCTCCAATCACCAGCCTCCACGTCACTCGTCCGTATGCTTTGGCCACCGTCATCTGCCACCTCATCCCAAGTGGCCCGTTGTCCAGTTATTACAGGATAACATACCCGTTATCCTGCTGACCTATCTCCCACGCCAAATCGACCCCAATTTTGAATAAAACTACCGTTTTCCCTTTTCATTCGTTATTCATCCATCGCGCCAGAAAGCTTACCTCTTATTCCTCCATTGTTTCCGCATCGCCTTCACCCATAGTCAGTTGACCCCACTAACATATTGTTCATTGCAGGTACTGTTGCTAAAATGGTATCAAAGCCAAGACAAGTGGAAGGAGAAGAGAATCCTTTTCTTCCTCCCCTTGTCGACCTGGACAAAATTCCCTTGGTCGATAAAGATCGACTGATAGTAGATACCATTTGCAACTTCGACTTTTCTGATCTTCAGTCATGGCTACGAGAGGTTTTCCTGGACTAGAGTGACGAAATTGGACTCTAGGAGTCCAATTTGCCCCTGTATCTCTTTCCCCAGATTCATCGTTTCCCCAAATTTTCCCTCAAATGCCAAGCCCATTACATCCTCGACCAGAAAGCCATCATTTCTTCATCTGGAGACGTCCTCTTCTTCATCACCACCAAAGACATTGACGAGATGATGCAAATTCCCCATGCTGAATCTGCGTCCCCATTCAATTTAGAAATCCTCACTGAATTATACCAGAAAATGACTTTCCATCAGAGAGCTCAGATATTTGAGCTTTTTCTCCCCACTTCCGCTCCACTCCCTTCCACCAATCCCCCCTACCCTTCTTCCATGTTCTCCACCAAAGAAAATAAAATCATTTCTTCCCTTTGTGCTCTTCTTGGTTACTATTCTAATCAATGGGTAGATGAGCCCATATTGGGTTTTCTGTCCATTTTCTCAAACAATGAAAAGCCCACCACGCAGTTCGACTACAACACCTTCTTGGCTGATAGTATTCACGAACAATTTGTGAAATTTTCCACAGAAGGCATGTTTAGATATTCTTCCATACTGGCTTACATGTTCGTCTACTTTCAAGCCGACAAGTTTAGTTTCTCCATGCAGAAGATGGACGCGGACGGAAGGCCCCAGCCAGTCACAACATGGACTTATCTTCTGAAACATAACTCTGCTGAATACAAATTCAAAGCTTTCATTGATCAGTTTTACCACCCTGTGGTAAGCATGTTGAGTGGCAGGCCTGAGCCACGAATCAACGATGAAGTCCAGAGAATTCTGCATCTCTCGGACAACGCAAAGACAGGAGACTGGTACTTATATCAGAACCACACCGAAATCATAGTTTTCAGGTGCGAATTGGCGCCTTACAAACTACCTCAATATGTACCGGTAAGGATTTTTGCATTAGAATATATTAGGCAGATAATGAATTCAGATGACATTCACTTTGTTTCCCTGTAGAAAAAACAACAATTGAGAATCAAGGTGCATATTGGTTCTTTCATCTACAATAGTCAAGGCGCAGGGGAGGAAGAAGATAAAATGTTGAAGGAGATGAAATTCTCTACGATTTTCACCTGGCACTATGATCCATGTGGGATCATTTCGAAAATGAGGGTGAAAAATAAGAAGTTCCCGTATGCTCATGTTTCAAAGCAAGATATCAAGAAATTTGCAAATCAGACAATATGGGTGCCCGACACTTTGATGGACGTGGAACAACAAGTTGAAGTGGAACAGCAGGTGCCCTCGACGAGTGTGCCACCCACTACCACACTTCAGTTCCCGAAGGAGAAGAGGCCCCGACAAGAGTCGTCTCCTCCTGTAACAGAGGTGTCATCAGAAGAATTCCAAATGCACTCTAAGAAGCCAAAGACAGTTTCAATTCCTGGTGCGATAGTAGAACAAGAAGTATCGACTACCACAGTAACTACCAGAAGGGTCAAGCCAGTCACTCTGCCTTTCGGTTCGGGCCAGCATAAGGCAATAACAACAACAATGAAATCCACAGATTCTCCCCTAGATACGTAGCCAAGTAAAACTGGTCCCAATTTGGGCACTTTTGAAAAGTATGAATTGATCAAGAAGAAGAACCAGACGCTCACTAGCAGTACTTATGCCCATTTTAGGAAGCAGTTATCCACATCTCAGCATAGGCTTCTTTCGGCATTTGACACAGAGAAGGGTAGAATGCACATGGCTTACCTCCAAGCACAGGTGCCAGATCCCAAGGTGATCTCAGATTACAAAAGGGCCACCTTCGAGTTCCAGGCGAAGAACGTGCATCCAACAGATCAAATGGATCTGCATAAACAAACAGGGGAGATGGTTTTTCACACATTGGCCCATGCTTCAGCTTCTGCAGCAAAGTTCCAAGTGTCTTTGAACAATGCTCAGACACAACTTAAATTGGAGAAAATATCATCTTTCGTGAAAGACAATAGAATCAAGACGTTGGAGGAGCTGGTCCTCAAAATTGGTTATGACCCTACGAACATCAAGGCTGCTGAAGAGATGATAAAAAAGAAAAATGCTAACATTGCATCCTTAAGAAAACAGCTGAAGCTCCTGCCCACAAAAGACTCACAGGCAAAGGAGATAGCAGAAAAAGAAGGTGAAAAGGATGAGATGCTAATGTTACTCATGGAGTAGAATGCTCAGCTAAAAGAGATGGAGGTTGAGATGGAGAGACTCCTAAAGGAGAAAGAGCAGGCAAAGCCAAGGAAGGCATCCCATTGAGTGTTATCCCAATTGTAGGATTGAGCTCAACAACAGTTGTTATCACTGAAATTTCGTCCGCACGTGGCGACAAGAACTCCGCATCGTCAAAACAGAAAAGAAGTCATTCATGGCACAAGGTTAATTCCACAGCACAGCAAAAGGGTCAAAACTATACAAAATGGCCAAAAAATTGCAAGGCGCTTTCCATCCTTTGGGCGTGTGCGCGTATGCGCGTAACAAATTCGTACAAGGCACGCATATGTGCACAAGGCGCGGCTGTTTGGAGAAAAACCCACGCGCCTGCTAAATGGTGCATTTATTGAAATTGGTCAGCTTCCCAACCACTAATGGATCAGCTCCCAAGTCGATTTGACACCAAATCTGAGCTCAATCCTCATGGTGGGCTGGTCAAAGACCTAATTGTGCCCTAAAGAGCCCCTTTTCACATTCAAAAG
>CBVK0100005292.1:0-15525 GCA_900067695.1 Picea abies | reverse complement strand
ATATTAAAAAAAAATCAAATTAATATAAAAACAATAATATATATATATATATATATATATAATAAGAATCATAATTAGTTAATGGAAGATAATTAATGGAGGATTAGTTATAGTTAATGGAAGATTAAAAGTTAATGGAGGATTAGTTATTGTTAATGGAGGATTAGTATAGTTAATGGGAATTAATAATTAATGGAGGATTAATAATTATTGAGTATTAATAATGGAGGATTAGTTATTGTTAATGGTAAATTAATAATTATGGAGGATTAATAGTTATAGTTAATGGAGAATTAATTAATTAATGTCCATTATTGATTAAGGAGAATTAAACTATGTAAGTTAATTTTAGGGGTTAAATAACTTGATGAATGATGAGACTAAGGGTATTATAATTAATAAAGGCGATTAAAATGAGTGGTGCATATTGTTACAAGGGTCGGGTTGATGCTTGATTATACACACAAGTTAGAGTAATTGAAGGTTACAGTGTGGCACTATCAAGGTGAGAGAGTTGCTAGGATTCATGAATGAAGACATCAAGCTTAGATGCTTTAACCCTAACCTAGCCACCTCCCCTAAAGAGAGTAACGTCTGTTTACAGACAAGTAAAAAAAACTTATGCCTAACCCTATTTTCCTAGTTTAAGTTGCACAAATGTGAAATTTCCTTGAACTCACCCTGACAACTTTGGTTGATGTAGGTTAAATTATATAGGATGGTTAGGACTCGAGGAAATTAGGGCAGAGGGGCATCGTCGTAGGGACCGCCAGCGCCACCACCACCATCGCCTGAACTAGCTCTCATACTGTTCTCTTTGGAGGCCGTAAATTAGACTTTAAAGGGGCGTCAACCAATAGGGATAAAAGTGGAGCCCCCACCATATGGAACATGTAATCCAAAAGCGTTGAGGGATTCACGGGGAGGACCTCCACCCAAAGACATCACTAGAGAACTGTAGAAGATCAAAATTTCAGAGTTTTCCGGGGGTTCTGCCAGTGAACGTGCCGAGGCATGGTTGGAAGGGATGACAAGGTGTTTTTCCTTAAGAGAATATGCATCCACTTTAAAGGTGAAGATAACGATTTTTCAATTAAGAGACAATGCCTTGAACTAGTGGGTCAACCTGGAAAGGAAACTGCATCTTACCCCATACACCGTATCTTGGGAAATTTTCGAGGAGAGGTTTTGAAGGAAATATCTACCAACTTACTATGAGGATCAGCAGGTAGGAGTGTTTCATGATCTAGTACAGGGAAACAAAACCGTAGAAGAATATGAGATTAGTTTTATGGAATTGGTCAAATATGTTTCATATATGGAAAATGACCAATGGCAGGAAGAACGCTTTGTCTATGGGTTAAACCCTAAGATAAGGTCTATGGTGCAGATGTGGAAATCGCATTCAGTAGCAGAAGCTGTGGAAAATGCACGTTATGCAGAGGAACACATGAACTTAACCGGAGGTATGAGACCGACCTTTCCGTATCGTCCTATATTCATGGGGAAGGTCCCTAGGACATTTCCCAGGGGAGGGGGCTCAAACCCATCTCCATATGGTAATAGAGTCACACCAAGGACAATAGTCGTAGGGATTTTAATGGTAGTGAGTGCAGCATATCATTCATCACCAATGACGTAGGAAGGCCCACGACCATCTTAGGGAACATCTAGTAGGGGCAGGGGTTCTAGGGGAAGGAACTCATTTCAGAGAAAGTCACAGAATAGTGCATAGGTTTAATCCCGTGTTACCTGTTGGGGATGCAGAGGACCCCATTACTAGCGTGACTGCCCAGAGTTACAATCAGGATTTTTGCATAGAGAAGAAAAGGCCTTCATGGGAAGAGCAAGTAGCAGCCACTAGATTTACGCAGTGGTTAATGAAAGGAAGGGACCTGTAACAATCTGTTTCCCCCAGTTTGTAAATATAACTGGACTGGACAAGGACTATGGAAAACTCATAAGTATGAATATGTGATGTAAATGGACCTTCAGGAAGAGGTCAATGAATGTGAATAACATTTTGAATTTATTGCGGGACTTCTGAGAGGGGATGTGCAGAAAAGAGACCATGATGGTGGTGGAAGGCACCTGAAAAGGTGGCATTAACTTCCACCGAGTATTTATACCGTATTTGGACTCCACTGGCCCGGAGAACCAAAAGAGGCTCGCTGGCCCCAAATTTAATGTCTCGCAGACTGGTAGGTGGACGGTTTGATAAGGGATGGGATGGTGAACCACCTGTTCATAGAGCCATCAGGCCTGATCGGTGCGAGGGTAATCATGCCACACGCAACCTGGCAAGAGGATAAGGCATATGGCAGAATAAATTTCGAGGGAAGACGCGAGGGGAACTTTGGCATTACGCAGAGTGAGTGATAGCTGAGAGGAAGGATTGCAACCTTTTCTCCTGGTCACTGGCAGACAGAGAGACGTAGTCTCAACAACATCGTGGTATCAGCTCGAGGGTGGCCAGTGGTAAATCCGTCAGGAGTCACTACGCATATGGTTGGGTGGAAATGAGCACCCCTCTCAGTAGTTGCACCCACTTCTGGTGTTATTTTTTATAAGTATTCTATGTATTGCATCTTGAAATTCATATACTGATATATATATATATATATATACTCACAGAACTATGAAATGGTGAACGATTTTAGTGTAAGAATGTCTGTGCAGTGTTTTGATAATAATTAATGGACATATGCTTGTAATAGAGGAAGCTATGCATGACTTACGTCGATAAAATGAATCTAATCATGCCTAGGTTGAACTAAGTCAGGCTTCCAGCCCGTTCTCTGGAAGCTGTCTACCCTTATCTGTCTCCGGGAACGCCCCGGTATAGATATCTTTACAGAGATTTTCTCCTTGGAAAGGCTTACCAAGAACCTGGAAAAAGGGACTTGAATGGGAAAGTCTTAATAACCCTGTACGAGGAGGAATGACCCTCTTAAGGTTTCGAGATAGCAGTTTAGGGATAAATAACTAATCGACGAACGAGATCTTGTTGGATGACCCATAGGTAACCACGACCGTTATCTTGACGAAAGTATCAAGGGAGATTACATACCTTGCCCCTTTTTCCCCTATCTTCGTGAATAGTGAGGAAATCGGGATCGTAGATCCCAAGGCCCAGGAGAACAATCGAACCATTGATCTTTCCACATCCACGAAGTAGTGGAAGAATGCACAAGGTGGGACAATTGGAGCCGTTGGATCTCATTCAGAAATCTCGTCAGTCATCGGATCGGGTTAAGATGATCGAAGTTTAGTCTCTGGAGTGTGCGCGGGAAGAATGGATCTAGGCCGTTAGATCTTGGCCCATTTATCTATTAACCGTCATATCAGACAGGAGCTACATGAGGGTTACCATTAGGATTCCAACCATCAGCATATAAGGATTCTCAAGGACAAGAAAATCAAGACACTTCAAGTCTCAAAACTATGAGAAGATCTGGACCGTCCGTTTGAGGATACACGTGGCGGAGGTCAAGGTTTACTATAAGGAGTCGGGATAGCGAAATTCCCATGGACAGAAGATCGGGGAAGTCCAAAGTAAAAACCCCAGGAAAATTTGAGTCGTCTGTTTGGGAAGACATGTGTTAGAAATCCGTAGAGAGTCAGGATATTCAGCATCGAGAAATCGACGTTTTGGGTCATCGGGATATTGGGAAACCTGGTGACAATTTGTTTATGTATTTTGGAATCATGAAGTTCGAAACCCCGATGAGTGGGAGCCAGCTGTCAGCGTAACGGGAAGCCGGGAGTTGATGGATCAGGAATCCAGTGGGTCAATGCATTTTGGCATTGAAAACCCCGTAGCCCCGACAAGGGATAAGACTGCGGTCACATGGATAGTGGTCATGTGGGCCAGGAGCCTAGCCAGCAGAGCTAACGCATGAAAGGAACGTCGGGATTCGAGGGATCGTGAATCCTAAGGACGTGTGCATTTGGATATGAGAAGGTCTGAAACCCCCATGAGGAGGTATGGCTGCGGTCATATAGAGGGAGGTCGTATGGACCCAAAGGATTAGCCCTAGGGGACTAGTGGAAGTTGGAGCGCGTTGGGAATAAGAGGATCACGGATCCAAAGGGCATATGCATTTTGGCATTAGAAAGCCCAAAACCCTGATGAAAGGAGAAATAGAAGGTTGCGGTCTCGTGAGCACGGTTGGGTGGACCATGGCATAGCTAGGAGCGGCTAAGGCCGGGCAGAGAGCTCATTGGTGATCGAGGAATCGATAACATAGGAACTCTCGACATCAGAAAGGACGAAACCCCCAAAACCCCAAAATTATCATCAATAAAGACCACCGTTATGAGCAGAAAGTCGGGTATGTGCATGAAATACCCTTGGATCGGGGATTGGCAAATTGTTGTTGCAAGCTTCGTGGATTCTCATTATTGAGAAATCAATGAAAAAGTTCGATGTTAGGTAGTGGATATGTTACAAAGTAGTATCAGAGCATGGTTACAACACTCGGCCTGATTTGTCTCATGCACGAGTCGCGCATAGACTCCGTTCGAAGCACTCCTATGAGGAGTAACCCCCTAACTTAACTTTTTTGTCCAGGATTAAAAACTTGGAAAATGAGAACCCGACTGTGTATGCATGTGAAAGAGTTATGAATTTATGCGCTAATTATAAAAAAAAAAAGAATTTAGCTCTGACTAATAACCAACGTTTGTCTTTTCATTCAAGTGGGTGATCAACTGTAGGTATCTACAGACGCAGAGTATGGTGACTCACCAAGAGGTGGGAGAAGGCTCCCACAACAGAGACGAAGAGTATGACGAAAGAAGAGCAATAGGAACCCCTCCAGACCTAGCTGAGACTGTGAGGAGTCTCATGGTCGAATTGCAAAGATGCAAGGCCAATAATGAAAGGATGATGAAAGAATAAGAAAAGCAAACGGAAATTAATGCAGTTCTACTGCAGAGCTTGTCCGACCTACAATGACAAAGGAAGCATGAACCTGAGATGCATAATCATGGTTGTGTCAGTGGCCACACTGAGAAAAGTACATCCAGAAAGGTCCACTCCAGAGGTAAAGGACTAGTGTCAGATGATTCCACTGAGAAGAAAGCTAGTGATTCAGAAGGTTATTCCAGCAGAAAGACCAGTTCCTATTCTCACAGAAAATGGAAGAAGCAAAAGACTTCCAAGAGTCAAAAATTTGAAGAATTCAGGAAGGCCAAACATCCCTCCTTCGAAAGTGAGGTAAAGAAGGGAGAGGAAGCCGAGGCCTGACTACTTGGACTGAAGAAATATTTCAGAGTCCATGATTTTTCAGAGAACTTGAAGGCCCAAGTGGCCACTTTCAATATAAATGGAAAGGCTTCCATCTACTGGGAAGACCTTAAGAATATGAAAGGGGTCTGCGAGGAGGACCTGTCTTGGAAACGGTTTGAGAAGTACTTTCAAAAGAAGTATTTGTCGGAAAGGTATTTCGACGAGAAGGCTAAAGAGTTTTATGAACTCAAACTGGGACAACTTACTATGGAGGAGTATGTCAACAAATTCCTCGACTTACTAAGATATGTACCCTATATCAAAGAAGAGAAGGTGAAGCCACAATGCTTCATCAGTGGGCTACCCAAGGAATACCAAAACCGAATCGAATTCGATGAGCCAAACTCTTTAGAAGACACTATTCAAAAAACAGCATATAGTCATGAACAATATGGACATCGGGCAGAGTCTCGTGGAGACTGGAAATAGAAGAGTGGTTCGAGATTTCAGAAAAAGGGGAGAAAATCCTCAGGATTTAAAAACTACAAGAAGAACCCTAGAATGAACTATCCAGCTCGAAGTGTACTCCAGTAGAACTTCCCCTCGGTGGACGGAAATAAAACTTCTGGACCTATACTAGTGAAGACTAATAACCCAAAGAGAGAACCTCTGAAATGCTAGGGTTGCGAAGAAGAGAATCTCCTAAGAGACTGTCCACACCGACAACAAAACATTCGTAAAGTTTATAACATTCAAGAAGCTACCACAGTCATTGATGTGGCAAGGAGTGTTTCATAGATTTATGCAGCCTTGGATACTAACCAAGCTGACCACCAAGCTTTAGTGGTGGAAATAGAAGGTATGATTTTCGACCATCTGGTGTCTGTTTTGAGTGACCCTGGTTCAAATTTGAGTTATATAGTCCCTAAAGTTGTTGATAAGTGTAAGCTACAGCTATGAAAACAAACTAAGCCATGGTTGGTACAGTTAGCCACTGGCACCAAAAGAAAGGTGGTAGAGGCCATACCAACCTGCCAGTTAATGTTGGGTAAATTCCCCACCCAAACAACCCTTAATGTATTACCCCTGGGATCATACGACCTGTTGATTGGTATGGACTAGCTAGCCGCCCATAAATACAAATTGGACTGTTACCATAAAACCTTGGAATGTGTGAGCAAAGAAGGAAAAAGGATAACCCTCCAAGGGATTCGAAAACCGGTCTCGGTGAGACAAATCTCAGCCCTACAAATGAGGAAGTATTGTCGAAAGGGATATCCCCTATATGAAATAAAGGTGCTAAAAATAATCGAAAGCGCTAAACCCATCCCTGATGATCACCCTATCCTGAGAGAATATAGAGATGTGTTTCCATAAGAGGTATCGGGTTTACCTCTAAGAAGAGACATTGAATTCTCGATAGAAATCACACCAGGAGCGGTGTCGGTGTCCAGGACACCCTACCGGATGAGAACACCTGAGTCAGTTGAACTCAAATTGCAATTGAAAGAAATGATGGATAAGGGTTATATTCGACCGAGTGTGTCCACGTGGGGAGCACCAGTCCTGTTTGTGAAAAAGAAGGATGGAACCCTTAGATTGTGTATCGATTATAGACAACTCAATAAAGTAACTATCAAGAACAAGTAGCCCTTGCCTATGATCGATGATCTATTCGATCAGCTAGGAGGAGCGACTATTTTCTCAAAGATTGACTTGAGGTTAGGATACCATCAAGTTCGAATCAAGGGTGAAGCTGTTCATAAGACCGCTTTCTGGACACGGTATGGTCATTGTGAGTTTTTGGTAGTGCCATTTGGGTTGACCAATGCCCCTGCCACTTTCATGTGCTTAATGAACAATGTACTCAGTAAATTTCTAGATAAATTTGTACTAGTTTTTATTGATGACATTTTAATCTACTCTGAGAATAGAGAAGAACATGAAGAGCATCTTAGACTTGTGCTGCAAGTGCTAAGAGAACATCAGCTCTATGCTAAATTTAACAAGTGTGACTTCTTTCAGAAGCAAATACATTACTTGGGACATGTTATGTCTGGGGATGGGGTAGCAGTAGATCCTGACAAGATCAGGTCTATCGTGGAATGACCTACACCAAAGGATGTCTCAGACATCAGATCCTTTATGGGATTGGCGGGATACTATAGAAGATTTATAAAAGATTTCTCCAAGATTCGTTGTCCAATCATTGCCCTCCAGAAGAAGGGAACAAAGTTTCTGTGGACACGGCAATGTGAAGAAAGATTTTAAACCTTGAAACATCTACTAACCCATGCACCTGTGTTAAAAATCGTTGACCTGGAAGCTGACTTCCTTGTGTGCACGGATGCATGTAAGGAAGGGCTCAGAGGAGTCCTTATGCAGGAAGGAAAGGTGATCTGTTATGAATCCCAAAAATTGAATGAACATGAGGTCAATTATGTGACTCATGATCTGGAACTAGCTACCATAGTGCATGCCTTAAATATGTGGAGGCATTATCTCTTGGTAAGGAAGTTTGTACTTATGACGGATCACTGTGGATTGCAGTATTTGTTTAATGAACCCAATATTAATGTTAGACAAGCTAGATGGATGGCCCTCCTTAGCGAATTTGATTTTGAGATCAAACACATTAAAGGGAAAGAGAATCAGGTGGCCGATGCCCTTAACAGAAGCATGAGAACAATTCACCTGGCAGCTGTGAGCACCTGCGAGACAGATGTCAAGAACAAAGTCAGAAATGCACAAGAAACAAATTCCTTCTCTCAGACTGTGACCCTATACCTACAGCAAGAAACCGTTGGAGAAAAATATGAAGGCTACCAGATGACCGAGGAAGGTTTTCTCACCTACAGAGATAGACTGTACATTCCCAATTGTGATGACTTGAAGAGGTTCATCATGGATGAACTACACAAAAGACCCTACACTGGTCACCCAGGATACCAAAAAATGATCACTGCCACCCGAAAACAATTTTATTGGCCTGGATTGAAGAAGGACATAGCCAAATATTTGGCCCAATGCATAGAATTCCAACAGGTTAAAATAGAACATCGATACCCAGTAGGACTACTACACCCTTTACCCATCCTAGAATGGAAATGGGAAACCATCTCCATGGATTTTATCACAGGATTGCCAACTTCAACCAAACATAATGATGCCATTATGGTGGTGGTGGATAAACTGAGCAAGTATGCTCATTTCGTCCCCGTCAAATTGACCTGCAAGGTGATATATATAGCCCAAGTATTCATTAAAGATGTGTTCCGACTGCACGGTATGCCGAAAGAGATAATATCTGACAGAGACACCAAATTTACTTCCAATTTCTGGAAATCCCTGATGGCAGGTTTAGAGACCAAATTGTTGTTTAGCACCGCCTATCACCCTCAAACCAATGGACAGACAGAAAGAGTGAATCAAGTATTAGAGGATATGTTAAGGATGGATGTAATGAATCAACCTAGGAAATGGGAAGACTACCTACCATTGGTAGAATTTGCCTACAACAACGGCTACCAAGCATCCTTAAAGATGAGTCCCTTCGAGGTCCTCTATGGTAGGCCATGTAATACTATAGTCAGCTGGAGTAACCCTGTAAACAGGATTTCTGTTGGACCCGATATGTTGAAAGAGATGGAACAACAAGTGACATAGATAAAACAAAATCTGAAGGTCGCTCAGAACCGACATAAAAGTTATGCTGATCAAAAGAGAACTCCAAGAGAGTTTGAAATGGGAGACCGTGTATATCTCAGAATTAAGCCTAGAAGGAGTTCCCTTAAAATGGGAGCCTGTGCCAAATTGGCACCCCGGTATTGTGGACCCTTTGAGGTTCTAGATAGAGTTGGACCCGTAGCCTATCGGCTAGCACTTCCTCCCACAGTAAAAGAACATAATGTTTTCCATGTTTCATTATTGAAGAAATATGTACATGATGCTAATCATATAATTGACTGGTCTGTGATCCAGGTGGAACCAGAGGGAGAATTTCTACTAGAACCCCAATGCATACTGGACAGAAAGGAAACCCCGCTTCGGAACAGAACCATTGTACATGTCAAGGTGCAGTGGAAACATTTTGGCCCATATGAGGCTACATGGAAAATGGAGGATGCCATGAGATAGGCATATCCGATTTTGTTTACTTCTGTACATGCAATACATGTTAGTAGATAAGAACATTGAGGACGATGTTCCTTTTAAGGGGGGGTTGTAACACCCTGTTTCCCCCAGTTTGTAAATATAACTGGACTGGCCAAGGACTATGGCAAACTCATAAGTATGAATATGTGATGTAAATGGACCTTCAGGAAGAGGTCAATGAATGTGAATAACATTTTGAATTTATTGCAGGACTGCTGAGAGGGGATGTGCAGAAAAGAGACCACAATGGCGGTGGAAGGCACCTGAAAAGGTGGTGTTAACTTCCACCGATTATTTATACCATATTTGGACTCCACTAGCTCGAAGAACCAAAAGAGGCTCGCAGGCCCCAAATTTAATGTCTCGCAGACTGGTAGGCGGACGGCTTGATGAGGGATGGGATGGTGAACCGCCCGTCCATAGAGCTGTCAGGCCTAATCAGCGCGAGGGTAATCGTGCCACACGCAACCTTGCAAGAGGATAAGGCATATGGCAGAAGAGATTTCGAGAACAGATGCGAGGGGAACTCTGGCATTACGCAGAGTGAGTGATAGCAGAGAGGAAGGATTGCAACCTTCACTCCTAGTCACTGGTAGACAAAAAGATGCAGTCTCAACAACATCGTGGTCTCAGCTCGGGGGTGGCTAGTGGTAAATCCATCGGGAGTCACTATGCCTACGGTTGGGTGGAAATGATCACCCCTCTCAGCAGTTGCACCCACTTCTGGTGTTATTTCTGATAAGTATTTTATGTATTGCATCTTGAAATTCATATATTGATATATATATACTCACAAAACTGTGAAATGGTGAACGATTTTAGTGTAAGAATGTCTGTGTAGTGTTTTGATAATAATTAATGGACATATGCTTGTAATAGAGGAAGCCATGCATGACTTATGTCGATAAAATGAATCTAATCATGCCTAGGTTGAACTAAGTCAATATTCTAGCCCATTCTCGGGAAGCTGTCTACCCTTATATGTCTCCGGGAATGCCCCGGTATAGATCTCTTTACATAGATTCTCTCCTTGGAAAGGCTTACCAAGAACCTGGAAAAAGGGACTTGAATGGGAAAGTCTTAATAACCCTGTATGAGGAGGAATGACCTTCTTAAGGTTCTGAGATAACAGTGCAGGGATAAATAACAAATTGACAAACGAGATCTCGTCGAATGACCCATAGGCAATCACGACCGTTAGATTGACGAAAGTATCAAGGGAGATTACTTACCTTGCCCCTTTTTCCTCCTATCTTCATGAATAGTGAGGAAATCAGGATCGTAGATCCCAAGGCCCAGGAGAACAATCGAACCATTGATCTTTCCACATCCACGAAGTAGTGGAAGAATGCACAAGGTGGGACAATCAGAGCCGTTGGATCTCATTCACAAATCCCGTCAGCCGTCAGATCGGGTTAAGATGCTCGAAGTTTAGTCTCTGGAGTGTGCGTGGGAAGAATGGATCTAGGCCGTTAGATCTTGGACCATTTATCCATCAGCCATCATATTGGATAGGAGCTGCATGAGGGTTACCATCGGGATTCCAACCATAGGCATATCGAGATTCTCGGGGACAAGAAAATTGAGACACTTCAAGTCTCGAAACTCCGGGAGGATCTGGACTGTCTGTTTGAGGATACACATGGTGGAGGTTGAGGTTTACTATCGAGAGTTAGGATAGTGACATTCCCGTGGACAGGAGATCGGGGAAGTCTGAAGTAAAAACCCCGGTAAAATATGAGTCATCCATTTGGGAAGACGTGTGTTAGAAATCCATAAAGAGTCGGGATATTCGGCATTAGGAAATCAGAGTTCCTGAGACCGTGAGAATTGAGACACCACAAGTCTCGAAATCTCAGAGAAATTGGAACCATCCATCAGAAGAGGACACATGGAAGCTATCGGTGCCGTCCTGGAAAGTCTCGACAGGAAGTTGATGATCGACATTTTGGGTCATCGGGATATCGGGAATCCTGGTGACAATTTGTTTATGTATTTTGGAATCGTGAAGCTCGAAACCCTGATGAGTGGGATCCAGCTATCAGCATAACGGGAAGCCGGGAGTCGATGGATCGGGAATATCTTGGGTCAATGCATTTTGGCATTGAAAACCCCGTAGCCCCGACAAGGGATAAGACTCCGGTCACGAGGATAGTGGTCATGTGGGCCAGGAGCCTAGCTAGGAGAGCTGACGCATGAAAGGTGCATCAGGATTCGAGGGATCGTGAATCCTGAGGACGTGTGCATTTGGACATGAGAAAGTTTGAAACCCCCATGAGGAGGTATGGTTGTGTTCATATAAAGGGAGGTCGTATGGACCCAAAGGATTAGACCTAGGGGACTAGTGGAAGTTGGAGCGCGTCGGGAATCAGAGGATCATGGATCCAAAGGGCATATGCATTTTGGCATTAGAAATCTCGAAACCCCGATGAAAGGAGAGATAGAAGGCTACGGTCTCATGAGAACAGTTGGGTGGACCATGGCATAGCCAGGAGGGGCTAAGGATGGGTAGAGAGCTCATCAGTGATCGGGGAATCGAGAGCATAGGAACTCTCAACATCAGAAAGGATGAAACCCTGAAAACCCTGAAATTATCATCAGGAAAGACCACCGTTATGAGAAGAAAGCCGGGTAGGTGCATGAAAGACCCTTGGATCAGGGATTGGCAATTTGCTGCTACAAGCTTGGGGGATTCTCATTATTGAGAAATTAATGAAAAAGTTCGATGTTAGGTAGTGGATATGTTACAGGACCCTCCTTGGATCAGTACCTGGTATTGTCAGAATTTAAGGATGTTTTTCTGAATGAGTTACCAGGGTTACCTCCTAAGAGGGAGCTTGATTTTACTATTGAGCTAAAACCTAGTGCAAAACCAATTTCCAAGACTCCATATCAGATGAAAACTCCATAACTTTGTGAGTTGCAAATGTAGTTGAAAGAGTTATTTTACTTAGGGCTAATAAGGCCCAGTGTCTCACCTTAGGGTGCACCAGTAATTTTTGTAAATAAGAAGGATGGTTCCTTACGATTGTGTATAGACTACAGGGACTTGAACCATGCTACAGTGAAAAATAGGTACCCAATGCTACGAATAGGTGACCTCCTCGATTAGATGAAAGGATAAGTTGTATTCTCAAAGATTGATTTGTGATCAAGGTATCACCAGTTAAGGATTAAGGAAGGCGATATTCCTAAAACTAGCTTTCAAACTTGGTTTGGACATTACGAGTTTGTCGTAGTACCTTTCAGATTGACCAATGCACCAATAGTATTCATGAGCCTCATGAATGGTGTATTCTGGAAATACCTAGATCACTTTGTTCAAGTCTTTATAGATGATATCCTCATCTATTCCAAGAATGAAAGAGAACACAAGGAACACATGCGAGTGGTGTTTTCTTGCCTTAGAGAGAACAAATTGTATGGGAAGTTGTTGAAGTGTTCCTTCTTCCAGAAAGAAATTCACTATCTAGGTCATACCATTTCCGATGAAGGAATCTCTATGGACCCAAAAAAGGTAAAGGCCATTATGAAATGGCTAGTGCCGAAAAATGTTCATCAGGTAAGAAGCTTCATGGGGCTAGCACGTTATTATCGGAGATTTGTTAGAGGGTTCTCTAAAATAGCGAAACCCATCACAACTTTGCAACACAAGGGGGCCAGGTATGAATGGACAGAAGAATGTGATAGTGCATTCATCGAACTTGAGAGGTTACTAACTAGCACGCCAATTCTACAAGTGTCGGATATGGAAAAGGATTTCATAGTCTACACGGATGCCTTGAAGCAAGGGTTGGGGGTCATGCTAATGTAGGATGGAGGAGTGATAGCTTATGCATAAAGGAAGTTGTAGAAACATGAAGAGCTATACATGACTCATGATTTAGAGTTGGCAGTTGTAATCCTAGCTCTAAAACTTTGGAGGCACTATCTTGTGGGGAAAAACTTTGAGCTCAAAATGGACCATCAAAATTTAAAACATCTCTTCACTCAAAGGGATCTGAATGACAGGAAAAGGCGATGGAGTGAGTTTATGAGTGAGTACGATTTTTGTATTTCATACATCAAGGGAAAGGAAAATTTGGTCACAGATGCCTTGAGTAGGAGACCACGTGTCTTCTCCCTGGTACCCTTAAAAGTCATTTTGAGGGAACGTGTGTTGGCGCAACTCCAAGCAGACAATTGTTATTTAGAGGTTACTTCAAACCTCTTGAGTGGGAGGAAATTAGATCCAAAGTATGAAGGATATAGTCTTGAAGCAGACAGACTATTGAGATATTGGGGAAGGATGTACATCCCTAAAGATGGGGATATTCAAAGCATCATACTGAAGGAAGCCCATAGGGCACTTTATTGTGTGCATCTAGGTGTGAAGAAGATGTACACAGACATGAGGAAGCTCTTCTTCTAGGTAGGCATGAAGCGCGAAGTGGTCCATTTCATCGCCAAGTGACTAGAGTGTCAACAAGTTAAAGTTGACCACCACCACTCGGCAAGCCTCCTATAACCACATGATGTTCCTATGTCCAAGTGGGAAGTCATCTCTATGGATTTTGTTGTAGGGTTGTCGCTCACATCTCATAGACACAATGCCATTCTTTTGATAGTTGATAAGTTAACCAAGAGTGCTCATTTTATTTCGGTTAGAGACACTTACAATGTCACTGATGTGGAATGTATGTTTGTAAGTGATTTCATCCATTTGCATGAGATACCTAAGAAGATCATTTCAGATAGGGAATCCATATTCACTTCTAGGTTTTGGACAAGTTTGCAGTCAGCGTTGGGGACTCAGTTGAACTTAAGCATACCTTATCATCCTGAAATAGATGGGAAAACTAAGAGAGTAAAGAAATTCATGGAAGAGATGCTTAGGATGTATGTCATGGATAATCAAACCCATTGGGAGAAGTACCTACCTTTGGTAGAGTTTGCCTACAATAACAGTTTTCATAGCTCCATCGGAATGCCACCCTACGAAGCTCTGTATGGAAGGCCATGCAGAATGTCATTGAGTTGGGATAGATTAGAAGACCGAGTAACAGTTGGGCCAGAATTGATTCAAGAGATGGAGGAATAGGTGATTCATATTAGGCAGAGACTAAAGGAAGCACAAGATAGGAATAAAATTTATGCAGATGCACACAGGACCGACCGAAGTTATAAAGTGGGAGACCAGGTTTTCATTTGTATCGGGCCTAATAAGAGTACCATATGGTTCAGGAAGGGGACAAATATGTCACCTCGATTTATAGGACCGTTCAGAATCCAAGAGAAAATTGGACCCATTTCCTATCATCTCGTACTGCCACCCCAGCTACATAAAACTCATAATGTTTTTCATGTATCTGTTTTACATAATTATGTTGCTAATGTATCACATAAACTAAATTGGAAGGAATTGCAGGTATCGGACATGGGAACTATCATGGTAGAACCATTACGCATATTGGACCGTAGAGTCCGACAACTTAGGAACCATCTGGTAGACCAAGTTAAGGTCCAGTGGGACAAGCATAGTCCAGGATCTGCTACTTGGGAAGACGACGAGACACTACGATGAGATTATCCCTCACTTTTTTTTACCAGCTCGAGAATATGTTTCTCGAAGGTTGGGTGTATGTAACACCACCTTTTGACTTAGAAAGCCAGGATTACCTCAGGCCTACACACCTTTATTTTCTATTCATAAGTGAAACTATTAAATGATACACTTGAACTTTTAAGACGTATGAATCTTTATGAATGTTTAAATGTATTTGGATAATGATGGAAATGATGCGATATATTGTGAGAATGTAAATTTTATGAATGTTTAAATGTTATTGATGATGATGGATATGATGCAATCTACTATGTGAATGGAAATTCTATGAATGTCTAATTGTTATTGATGATGATGGATATGATACGATATATTGTGTGAATGAGAATCCTAGGAAGGTTTAAATTCTATTTGAATGATGATGGATATGATGAAATCTATTATGTAAAATGATAATTCTATGAATGGGTAACGTTAATTGAATTATGGGATATTATGAGATCTATTTCTAACTTGAAAACTTTGATGTTAAAGTTGTTGGTACATGGATACTGAATTGAAATTATGGTTGCATGCAATTACATGATGATAA
>CBVK0100005291.1:0-15525 GCA_900067695.1 Picea abies | reverse complement strand
GCATCAATCCCAAGGCCTCCCACACCTCTTTGCTTGATCCCAACACCTCCTACATTTTTCTACACCCTAGATCTAGCTTTCAAACCCTAGATGGTGTGCCCTAGCCTTGAGATCTACTCTTATGCTTGGTGGTGGACACTTGGCATTGATCCAAGAGAGGTAGGTTTGCCTCTCCAAGTATAAATAGATCTCTCTCCTCACTCCCAACTCACCATTCTTTGAGCTAATGTTATGCTACTGAAATCTTGCCTCATCTTTCTTGCTCTTGCCATCTCACATTTACTCATTTCTCTTGAGAGCATTGGAGCAATTAGTTGCTTCAAGGCTCTCCCATTTGGATTCAATAATAAAAAGCTTTAGAGGATTTTGGATCAATCTAGATTAGTCAGATTTGTCCATTGCATATGAGGTGATTTTGTTCCTTTACATTTTGTGGGTTTGTAGCTTGTATCTTGAGCAAATTAGTTTGTTTGGGTAAATCATTAGACACTAGTGTTGTTGATTTATATATGTTGGTTAGTTAGTATTGTGAATTAGTTCATTTTGCTATTCTATATCATCATATTATGCTGTTTTGGACTCACATCTTGTTTTAGTGTGCAGATTTTTCTCACAAGAATTGGTTGGAAGAGACTTTAGAGGAGTTTCCAGCCAAAGCTTGCATAAACTTCTTCCTTTTTGATTTGGATCTGATATATTGCTGTCATTTCGTTCCATTTTCTGTAGCTAACTTGTCTTAGATAGGTCAAAAATATCTACTTTAAATTGGAGATTTTATGTAAAAATTTTCTGTGTAAAAACAGAAATTTTTTTAACATTTTGTGTGTGTTTTGCAGCATTTCCAGCAAGCTTTTGCTTGCTGGTTTTTGCAGGTTCTTACCAGAAACAAGGGGAAACGCTGCCCAAATTCATCCACAAGACTTCCCCAAGAACCTCCATTGGTTGGGTAACTATTTCCTTACCTTTCCTTTTGTAAATCCAAGTTTTCTTCATCTATTTCATTGATTTTTGTTGTATAATTATAAACTAACATAATAATTGCCTACACCTTGGGAGAGAAATCCCCAATATCGTTGGGCTAAGTTAGCTTGCTTTCTTTCAAGTTTATTTTTCATTTATTTGTTGGCCCCTCTTGTCCATAAGGCAAAGTAGTGTGGCCTTTTCATTTCAATAATTTGTTTATTTGTTTAACAACCCTCTTTGGCCAACAATGGTAGGCTTGCCTCCACCTTGGCCATTGTAAGTGGTTTCATTCTTTCAAGTTTCTTTTATTCTTAATAAGTTAATGTGTCTGCACCTTGGGAGAGTAATCCCCAAAATCGCTAGGCTTAAGGGAAAACTTACATTTGATGATTAATGTGCTTAATGGTTTACGATATTCTAGATAGTCATCACATCTAATGTTTCTTTCCTTCAAGTTATTTTGCTTCATATGCTTATGCTCATCATAATGAATGGTTTAATGGTTTAGGATCTCTCTTAAGTGCCAAATCTATTAGTTTTCATAAGTCATTTTGCCTTTTACATTTTAAGCATATGTGATCTAAGCCATGGTTTAAGATTTCACTCATTATCTTGTTAAGTCTTTATTTTTCAAGCACATCTATTTTTACATTGGTTTAACATACAATATGTGTTGATGAATGGTTAATCTCTAAGTCTCATTCTTGTTATCATTGTGGCAAGTTGTTCTTGCCTTTCCTTTTTGCAGTTACATGCTAATGATGATGAATGGAATGATGTGTCAATGATGGTTATCTTGTAAGCTTTCTTTTCCATTCATGTTATCTTGTCTCATGGTCTAAAACACTACATTTTCAGCTTTACATTTCAAGCACTTTCCACATTCATGTTATTTTGCTTTATGGGCTAAGCATTCACATACATTGCTTTACTTTTTCAAGTACATTTTCTGTTATAACTAGCAAGCTGTTCTTGCTTTGATTTCACCTTTAACTTTCAAGTTTACATGTGGAATGGTTAATTAAATGAATGGTACACATCTTGCTACTTTCCATTTATGTTTTGATATGTTAATGGTCATTTGATTTACATCTTGCAAGCACACTTTTTCCATCAATTCCACTTTCGGTTTTGGGTAAAAAAGTAAAATTTTAAGTACCTAAAACACTCCTAAAAGCAACCAAACACACCTAAAGACCCACCCGAGGGTCATAATAACATTCTAGACAACTTAGGGATCTTTTTACAGCCATCTCCACCATCTAAAACGGGTTTGAGGAAAACAACAGAGGGAAGTGGCGGGGGACCGTCCCGTGATCCTTAAGGGGATCCTCTCCGGGAAGTACTGTTACTGTCAAGGCTGACCTGGGAAGCTAGGCTGGGTCTTGTTGCCTTACTATCTTGAGAACCCGGCAGTCATTTGGCCAAGGGAGGAGGAAGTTTAAAGCACAAACATAGTTTAGGGGGAGGGAAATAAAATTAATTTAATCTTTAAGAAACTCCTTAACCATTTAGTTGCATAGATCATCTTGTGTGTTTGGGGGACTTAGATGTATGCTTAAGAACACACATTGATAATAATTTTATGCTTTAATCTTTATTGCAGCTACATGGTTTATGTCTTTCATGTTTATGTGAGCATATGAATTAAACATTGTTATATCTTGCTTCATTGCTTTTATGGTGTGATTCAAGAAGGGGTTGAGTATCCCACTTGGGGAGGCATCACCTTCTTGAGTCTTGAGTGTTTTTATGGTTGCCAGTGAAAACAATCCAATAGAGTAAGTGCTATTGGGGCATGCTTGGCTTATGTGAATGTTTATGAATTGAATATCTTTTAGCTTTCATATTTTGATATCACTTATATCTTGTTCATTTGTATCTATTTGTGTATTGTGTAAACATTGTACATCTTTAATTTCTTATTGTAATTTGTAAGTACTTGTAATCTATGGTTTGGGGTAGTTTCAAATCATTTCACTTGTAAAACTTGTGTAATTGAATCACCCTTAAACTTAGTTGACCCCATTGCCCAACCTTAGGCACTAGTCTTAGTTGACTTAGGGAAAGGGCTGATTGACATATAGATAGACTTGCACTTTGCATTTGCTGCCTTAGCATCCTAGGCTAGTTTTCCCTTTAGCCTTTAACAAATTAAAACCAACTCCTAGAACATAAACGTTTAATCCAATCTAGTAACTAGGGTCTACCCCCCTTGGCTTCCCTAGGAGTAAGCCTAGAAGGAAGAGGTTTCAATCAAGGTGACAGTGTGGACTGAGAATCTAGGCATTGTGCCTCCAAGGACACACTAAGTGAGCTGGACTTTGCTCACGTTTGCAAGTGTGTATTAGGACGGCAACAATACCTATATCAAGTGCACCCATATGCAAGAACTTGTCTTGCTCACAAAATAACTCAAAAGAAGGCATCTTATAATTGGCTCCTAATGCATATCTAGTGGAATAAAAAGTAGAGACAAAAATATCAAAAAGGAGCTTTGAGTTTAGAAAGAATAACCATTATGGCCTAATCATCTTGCTTAGTGATTCCATAATCACTAAGTTGAAGTCTTAAGAGCTTGAATTTTGTGATCTAGTCTTTAATTTGAGGAAATTCTACCAAATCAAGAGCTATGAGCTTATTTTCAAAGTGATGAGCTCGTACCAAGTTTGTTTTCCCAAATAGTTGTTCAATTTCAACCATGTTCCCTTGGGTATGGTAATGAACTGAATATGGAATTTGAGATCTTCATAGATCAACATGCCAATTACACCTCTAGCTTCATCATTATGATTAAGCCATTTTTTACTTTTCTTAATGTCTAATGGTCTAGGATCTAGTGCAAGAGTGATCCAATACAGACCTTTACTCCTAAGTATATCCTCCATGTAGGATTTCAAGGAATATTAGTTTGTTTTGGTTAATTAAACCTCCTAAGAATCCATTTTGCAAAAACAAAAACCCAAATGCAGAATGAGCTAAAATAACATGTACCACTGCATAGATCTCAAAAAATTAGCCAAATAATAATAAAAAACTCAAAATTGAGTCTTTCTAATGAAGTTATGCCCCTGGAAAGCTACAAAAACGAGGATGAGCCCTACCTGTCTGTCAAAAAATCAATTTTCACTGCATTAGATTGCAAAAAATAATGAAATCAACTATACCACTATGAAGAGCATTGAAAAATACACAACCTAAAGAAAACAACACCCAAATCCAAGTTTGTATGGATAAGTTATCTCAGTTTATAAATCACCTCCAAATCCAATAAACAAATGTGAATCCCCTGCGGGGGCTCTGAAGTGCCACATGGCACTCCGTGACTAGGCCAAGTGGTACTCATTGTGCAAGTTGACTGAGAAACTATTAAGGTGACAAAGCTAATGTGGTGCCACATGTTAAGGTAAGTGTTGACTAGGAAGCCACATGGATGCTACAAGGTGCTCTATTCAAGCGACACTATTGAGGTGGCAGGCCACATGGATGCCATGCAATGGACTTATTGGGTGGATATACCATGTGGTAGGGGGTACATGCTTGTGAAAAGAGAAGCATATGTGTAGGACCGTCGCCCAAGGGCATGGTGGTAAGTAGAAGCAACAGTCCAATGGTAAGGGCACGAGGTGGCTAAGGTCCAAGTGTTGAAAGGGGGGGGGAGTAGTATGGAGGGCCAGTAGACAGATAAGGGTTGATCGTAGGTGACAGAAAAGGGTTGATCGCAGGTGGAGCTCCAGTGAATAAAAAGTAAGTGTCTATAATGGGAGGTATGCATCAACGGGTAAGTGTGGGCCACTGGGGATGGGAGATCGAGCACGGAAGGTGGGAAAAATCAACTGTCATTGGGATAGTCAAAGGCACCTACACTAATGGAAAGGGAGCCAATGGATTGAGTTAAACAACGGTTGGAAAATGGGGCTAGAAAGTGGGCCACAGAAACCAGTGTTGTATATCTCTCTGATATATCAGACATATCCCTGATATTTACAGGCTGTCGTTATATTGTTGGGAATATGTCGCGAAATCTTCGATATATTGAATGTGTCACGACACATTGTGAATATATCACGAGTCGATGAAAAATTTGGGTTGTTGAAAAAATAGGCGGAAAAGTGCGCGTGAAGGGGTTTTAAAGGCCGCGGGTTGCCTTTTTCACTCATTGTTTCATTTCTAAGGTGTGAGAGAGCTAGAGAGGTGTGAGGGAAGTCATTGTGCATCTATCCAAGGAGTAGAAATCCAAGGATCTTGTTTCCATTAGCGGAGAGATCGTGAAGTGGGGATTCATCATTCAATCATTCAAACCATCAAGATTTCCAGGTATGATCCAAAATGTTTTTCTTTCATTTGTTTGAAGTTTGAAGTTTGAAGTTTGTTTTTCTAGAGTTAGGCTAGGGTTTGCAATGTGCCTCTTCTTGTTGTTTTTGAATGAAAGATTCAATCATTCCACATTCATCTAGCTTCATTATTTAACCTTTTCATTATCATGTGTTTATTTTTTATTTTTTTTTGTGCCATAGGTTTAATATTTTCACCTAAACAAAATGTCGAAGGCATTGGATCCAATGTGGGTGTATGGTGAACCAGTAGAACTTCCCATTAAACAAATATTGACATGCAATCTTTGCGGCAACATAATTTATGGAGGAATTAGCCGTTTGAAATACCACCTTGCCAAAATCAGTGGGTTTGATGTGGATATTTGTCTAAATAGTAGCTCGGAAATTATGCGTATTGCAAACCAATCACTCATTGATATGGATAATAAGAGGGATGCGGCCGAGGCTTGCAAAAAAGAACTTGAACTTGCAAATAGAAACACTGGAACAAGTGCCTCTGAGGGGGGACTAGTACCACAATCCCACTCCTCAGCCACAGGTCCCTCAACTTCTACAGTCCGCTCATCAACCTCACCTTTCCTTGTGCCGAGGTCAACACCTGGGGGGCAACCTTCTATTCGGTCATTGATTAAAAAAAAAGAGACGAAAGAGGCCGACAAGATTGTGGACAAATGTTTTCTTTGGAGTGATATACCTTTTAACATTGCCAATAACCCCTTCTACCATTCCATGTTTGAAGCTGTTGCAATTGTTGGCCCGGGGTATAGGGGCCCTTCCTATCAGGATTTGAGAGGGCGTCTCCTTCAAGGGGAAAAGGATGACTGCACAAAAAGATTAGCTCAACTCAGGGAAACATGGAAGACCATCGAATGCACCGTGATGTCGGATGGGTGGACTGATGGGAAGGGCAAGTCAATTTTAAACTTCTTGGTTAATTGTCCCAAGGGGACAATGTTTATCAAAAGTGTTGATGCAAGTGCATATACAAAATATGCACAATTATTATGTGAGTTGCTGGATGGCTTTATCTGAGAGATAGGCCCGTAGTATGTTGTCCAAGTCATCACGGACAATGATGGTAATTATGTTGTTGCTGGGAGGATGCTTATGGAGAGGTATCCATCCTTGTACTGGAGTCCTTGTGCCTCCCATTGCATTGAGTTGATGTTAGATGGCATGAGAAAACTTCCTTGGATCAAGGAAATCATTGATTCAGCTTGGAGTGTGACAATATATATATATATATATATAATCACACATTTGTTCTTTCACTCCTGAGACAATTCACAGGGAACAGAGAGTTGGTGCATCCCATGATCACATGTTTCACCACCAACTTCATTTCTCTTCAGTCACTCCTCAATAGTATGTTGGAGTTACAAAGAATGTTTCTTTCTAATGAGTGAGTTGTTTGTGTCCATAGCACCAAACAAGATGGGAAAGTCATAGCCCAACTTGTGAGACATGACCAGAGATTCTGGAGTGGAGTAGGTGAGGTATGTACCATTAGTGAACCTTTGGTAAAGGTTCTTCGATTGGTTGATGGTGAGAAGACCGCAATGGGCTACTTGTATGAGGCCATGGATAGGGCCAAGGAAGCTATCTACCGGTACTCTGAGGACAAGGGGGAGGAAGGACTCACCAAGAGAGCTCAGATATGGGGTGTGATTGATGAGCAATGGAATAACACTCTCCATCGTCCCATTCATGCAGCAGGGCTCTACCTCAACCCTGCATTCGCTTATGCTTGTGGATTTAATTTTGATGGTGAGGTCTGTTGTCGTCCTTATACACACTTGCAAACGTGAGCTAAGTCCGGCTCACTTAGTGTGTCCTTGGAGGCACAATGCCTAGGTTCAAAGCCCACGCTGTCACTTTGACTTGAACCTCTTCCGTCTAGGCTCACTCCTAGGGAAGCCAAGGGGTGTAGTCCCTAGTTACTAGATAAGTTTTAGAGTTAAGTTCTAGGAGTTGATTTCAATTATTTACAAGGTTTAGGGGTTTCTAATCTTACGATGCACAAGCAGCAATGCAAGATGCAAGGGTTAGTATGTTAAGCAAGACCTTTCCTAGGGCAACTAAGACTAGTGCCTAAGATTGGGCAAGGGGTCAACTAAGTTAAAGGGTTGTTCGTTACCAATAGATTACAATATTACTTACAAAAGAATAAATTGATCAAATAAATATTAGATACAAGATTTACAATTCAAAGAATGCTAAAATACAACAACAAGCTAACCACTTTGTTTATATGTGTTTGTGCAGGATATAAAAAGATTAAAGCATCATATAACATCATCATCAAAGCATCAAGATCATCATCATCAATACATCAAAAGAAGATTTATAAAGTTAAGCACAAGTATCAAGGATGAAGATCAACCACTCTTAATTATTAAACGTACAAGTATTTAGAAGTTTAGATCCAAGGTTGAGTTGTCAAGCTTTCTTCAGGTTATCAAATTTTATTAAGCTTTCACCAAAGCCTCCTCCCCCTATTGCCAAATAACAGTCGGATGCTCAATAAGTGTTGCCACCCTAGCTTCGCAGGTCAGCCCTAAGACAAGAGTACTTCCCGGAGAGGACACATCCTGTGTGCCGTGAGACAGTCCCCTGCCTACACCCTACGTTGTTTTCCTCAAGTCTCGTTTTAGATGGTGAAGATGGTGGTCTGAGGTACCCTAAAGAATCTATTAAGTTATTATATGAATTAGGTAGACTTTTAGGAGTGTTTTGAGAGTTTTATGACACTTTTTAATGGTGATTTAGTGACTTGGCCGAAACTCACTTCAGCCTTAAACATGTGTTGATTTGGTTAAAAATTTAAGAGTATTAACACATGCATATGTCACTAGATTGCACAAATAGATAGCTTGAAAGAGTAACAAAGGCAAGAACAACTTGCCACCCAATAGAAGATATGCAATCACACTTATATCATATTCAAGAGCAATGAGTGTGAAAAAGATAAAGATTTAGATGTTGCCTACTTATCAACTTAGAAACAAGTTACTTCAAGCATATGGCATTAAGAGATCTATGCAATAAAGAAGAATACCATCTACCTATTGAAGCATTTAAACATTTAAAGATTATAGATCTAAGCATGTAAAGTGAAGATAAAAACTTGAAACAAGCTAAGCATGCATGAGATCTAGTTAAGTTGATTTAAGGTGCCCAATAGGCTTAAGCTAGAGAATTATTAAGTGTTAGATCTAGATCTAGAATAATTATAACATTAAGCATTTAGATCATTAACCATAAATTAAAACCCTAACCTAACCTTTTGGGGTATTCCTCTCCCAAATAGGTAGGCAATTAAATTAGTTTGCTTAATTAGAAATTATTGAGAAAGGAGAGAAACAAGCAAGCCAAGAAGAGGAAGCAAAAGAGAGGCAAACAAACCAAGAAACAAACAAGAAGCAAGCAAAGGGAAAAGGCAAACAAGCAAACCCTAACAAGCAAACAAGCAAACCCTACCCCACATCCTAGGGTTTGGGAGATACCCTTTATCTCACAAACCCTCACGTCCTAGCTCAAAAGGGGCAAAAAAATCAAGTGAAGCAAGATCTAGGCTAGATCTAAACTACCCAAGAGCTCACACGTGGGAGGAGGCTGTACCACTCCTCCCACCACCATGAGCCACTACAAGCAAACAAGAAGGAGAAGAAATGACTAAAAATGCTTAAAAATTGAAAAAGGAGGTTGAGAAATAGCTACCAATCCCTTTGGGGGTCTTTGAATGTTGTGTGGATGCCTTTGGGTAGCCAAAACCCCTCTCAACCAAATCTGAACCTGCAAAAACCAGAAAAGTATCCTTGCTGGAAATGCTACACACAACCAATATAGTGAAGAACAACTTTTGCCTTTTGAGGGAAAAAAATTTTCTTAAGAAAAATTTATAAATTTTGATTAAAAATGACCTATCTTACGAAGCTATGCTAGCTGAAATATTGATGGAATGAACAGCAATATAGAAGAAGAGTAAAAGTGAGAAAGGAATGGAGTTTGAGTGTGTCTCAAGGGAGCCTTCTTGCTTGAGGTTGTCCCAATGAAACCCTTGAACCTAAACCTGCAAAAACCTTGAACAATGATGGCATACAATAGACAATATGTTGCATATATTAATAAGATGACATTTCAATCCTATCTAGCATATCAAGATACATAGATCTACAAGCATGTGCATTACTAGATCTACCCAAATAACATTTTACCTTAGGATCCAAAGATGCAATCACCAAACGAAATCTTAGAACAAGTTTACCTCATGTGTATGGCAAGAAGAAGCATGTGCATAACTCTTCCAATAATCCTCCAAAGTTTTCTCTTTATTACTCAAGAAGAAGGATCTTGGAGAAAACTCTCTCCAAAACCCTAAAGAGCAAGAGAATGAAAAATGATGAATGAAAGAGAGAGAGAGAGAGTGAGAAATCAAGTAGCATAACTTTAGCTCAAGATATGGTGAGGAAGAAGTGAGGAGAGGGATCTATTTATACTTGGAGAGGCAAACCTACCTCTCTTGGATCAATGCCAAGTGTCCACCACCAAGCAATAGAGTAGATCCCTGGGCTAGGGCACACCATCTAGGGTTAGATCAATAGATCTAGGGTGTAGAAAAATGTAGGAGGTGTTGGGATCAAGCAAAGAGGTGTGGGAGGCCTTGGGATTGATGCCAAGGAAGGTGAAAGGTCTCAAATAATTTTTTAAAAAATTATTTGTGGAGTTTCTAGATGGAGGGGGGCGTAACTCCTCTTGGAGGGTGCACCACTTGGGGATGAGGGAAAGATTGGAGGTGAATTGATGAGGAAAGGGGGTGGGATCATCTTAAGAGGCGATGTGGAGGCTAGAGGGAGGTAAAGCACATGAGAGGGGGCCCCACTCAAGTCACAAAATTAATTTACTAAGGAAAAACGTCAATCCCCCTAGGGGGGCATAACTTTTGAGTGTGGTGAGGGGGTAAGGGTGTTTAAAGGGTTGAAACAAGGTTGGGTGGTTAGGTTATGCTTAGGGGGTCTCTCTCTAACCTTATTTCATCATTTTACATCCTTCTAACTCATTATTACAGTTTTACAATTTGGCCATGTTTGGACTTTAGCAATTAAAATTGTTGTTTTAGACTGACTGACACTCCGAGTGGCCAAACCCATGGCTAAAGTTGTCTGACTGAGCTGAAACTTGGTCCATGGATGTGGGGGATGCTATTCCATTTCTTTTGAGCACAAATACCCCTATCAAAAATCCAAGGACCCAGTTTTTACAATTATTGCTCAAAAATAATTAATTAATTAAATAATTAAACCTCCAAACTTAGAGAAATTTAATTAAAATTAACTAATTAAAAAAAAAACTATACTAGACTCGACAGAATTCCGCGAAACTTTCTAAGATATCTTGCATGGTCATTTACAATGATTCTCTATAATAGTTACCAAAAGATAAACCCACTAGAACGTCATTCACCACTTTAGAGGAATTATTGCAAGTGTAAGGGAAAAACTCAAGGGAAATCAATAGGGCTGAAAAACCCAATTGATAACCTGAGGATAAAAAACCCTCGGTGAAAGGAACTCTCCCAGTGAACCGATCTCAAGGTAACTGACCTAGACATGACTCATGCAGACCTATTACATTATTAACCCACGCAGGGGTGCGGAAATTCTAGTTACAAAAAGAAGTGTTGGGGCCAAACAATGCCCTGTAGAACCAAAGGTCTTCAACAAATTTGCATCTGATGATGCACCTCTTCATGGCACATGGAGTTGACCACCTGTGTTGGAGAGACGGTCAACAAGGTCATTGATGGTTTCCTCCAGTGTGTTCAGAGGATGGTGCTGACTCCAGCTGAACGCTCAAAGATTTCTAAACAGAATGAGATATATAGGATGGCATCTAGGATGTTGGGCTATGATATGGTTGTCCAAGATAGGACTACAAGGATGCCATGTAAGCTTCAATTTCAAATTTTGTTTATTCCTTTATATATATTATATATGACATTTATTACTTGATGGAAATCCGAAATATAATTCGTTGTCTTCCTTTCATTGTAGATGTCTGGTGGAAACACTATGGTGGAAAGCTCCCAGATCTGCAGAAACTTGTCGTTGGGTGCTTAGTCAAACTTGCAGTTCTTCAGGGTGTGAGTGCAATTGGAATGTCTTTGAAAAGATACACTCCAAGAAGCGCAACAGGTTAGAAATCTTCAAAAATGAAACAATCAAAATTTAAATTGTTTATATTTTTTTTAATTTCAATGTTTACAATTTAGTATTTAGTATTTACCATCACTAACTATGGCTCTCAATGTTCATACAGGTTAGGTACCCAACGCCTTAATGACTTGGTATATGTCTACTACAATCTAAGGTTGTGGGTGAAGCAACTTGACAAAGAACCTGACATAGAGGTTGTTTCATTGGATGACATTGACACCACTAGTTAGTGGAGGGTGGAGATTCAAGAGCCTGAGATGGAGGAGGCACCTGAGTGGTTGGAGGAGGAGCATGCAAATGATTTGAGGGAGGAGGCGACAACAGAGGAGGAGGAGGAGGAGGAGGATGTTCCACTTCCAGTGGATACAGAGGCAGAGGAGGAGATTGGATTTCCAGTGGATCCAATGCCACCACCACCTCCATGGAGAGCCATACCTGGAGTTGGACTTGGGTCTATTGGGACTGGGAGGAGGAAAAACACTTTTCCTTCCACCTCGTCCCCATCACTTACCACCTCAGATGGAGCATCTGGAGCTTCCACTCCAAGATCATCCCAAGTACCTCCACTACCACCTACTGCTTCTAGAGGAAAAGTGGTGCCCTTTACCCGTAAAAGGGCTAGAGCGGCACGACCTAGAGGGAATCAATGGTTTGGATTCCTATGATCTATCATTTTCATTTTATCATGTACTATTTAGTATCTAGATGCCTCATGAGTCATGATGATTCATCTCATGAGATACATTTATTTTGATCATTTGATGTGATTTTTTATCTACTATCATCCTATCAAGAACATGTTTCAAAATTTTCAGTTTAGTAATGATATGTGACCACTTGACATCTTATGCATCATAGTTATTAGTTGTATTTTCATATTTATGTAGCAATGTGTTTATTTGGTGTTGTTGTTGCTTTACATGTGTAAAAAATTGAAAAAAATGAGTGTTTTTGTATTTTTTTGAGGTCTTGTGACATTTTCCAAGATATTCTGATATTTTCCGCCGATGTCGCTAATAAGTTACATTCCGGACCCTCGCCAATACTTTCCCCGAGACAAGATATACAGCATTGAGAAAAACCAGTGGCGCCAAAAAATGAAAGGCCAAAAAAGTGATTTTCTTTTAAACAAATCTCGAAAAATCTAAAAAGAAAATGTGACTTAGAAACCATTGTAGGTCACAAAATATTCATATCTAGAGCATACAAAGGCCAATTTCCACAAAAAAAAAAGCATTCTTGGCTAATTTGGCTACTCCAAAGTCCAGACACAACTATGTTGTCAGATTTCTTCAAAAGATCTCTGAAACATGTATATTTGAGAAGTTCCCACATGACCAGTTTGAGAAAATAATGGTAATCTAGCCTAATCAAGAAAGTTTGCCCTAAACCACTTTGATACCATGTGAGAAAATGCACATGGAAACAAAATCATAGCGAAACAACAAATGCACAAATTGACATAGGATATACATGGTAAAACCCTTGAAAGGGAAACATCCACGAAGCAATGGCAACACTCAATTATTTATCTCAATTTCTTCTTCATGTACAATGAGGACTCATGTCCTTTATTTACAAACCAGATTCTTACATGCAAACTATATACAAATTGCTTTTATATTTCTAGTTCACTAAGCCAATAACTCTCCAAGTTAAGATTATTGAAACTTGGTATTTATCTTGCAATGGATAATTACAATTTATTTGCATGTGCACAATTAATTAAATAATGTGCACATAATTATGCACCAAAAACTATCACTTTATTTTATGAGCAAAAGAGATTGAGATCATAGTGACCTACATAGACTTGGGTGTCCAGTTTTCAAGTCTATGCTTCAACTTGAGACATGTTTTCCTTCCCAAAATTTGGAACAAATATGGATCCCTTGTATTGCTTGAGCAATAGTGCTTTCAAATCTACTTCCAGGGTTTCTCGTCCAAGATGCACCTTTTCAACACAATAATTAGACCCACAGTCCTTTATGTACCCAATGTTTGGAGACCTAGTTTACTAAGAGTTGATTGGGCTAGGACTGAGAGGGTCCAAATCCTCATATTTTAGTGAATGATCCATTGCAAATGGACTATTTCCTGTGACATCATGCAAGTGGAGTTTGGGGCATGTTACCCCCTCACATCTAGGGGTAAATAGAGGAGATTTTTCCTCCCATGATCCACATCACAAACAACAGTTCCAATGATGACATTTTGAATTCTCCACATACAATTGCCCACTTTATGCTCAACTCACTCACATCAAATGATATGGTGCATGACATACATGAGGTTACTTGTTTTGATGCTTCATATCAAGTGCTAATGGTTAATGTTTTTGACATGAAAATAGTGATCATGGGTTGAATTGGATGATGGATCATGATGCTTTGAATTTATACCTTTTTCCTTGTTAGCACCTATTACATGTGTCAGTAGCTAGGAGAAGTATTTCCCAAGAAACCCATCAAGGAGCATGTGTGATGATAGACGGTATGGAGTAGGGTTTAACTTCATGAGTGGCATGCATAGTCATGTGAGGTTATGTAAGATATTCATCCACATGAACACCTTTGTAATGAGGGAGCGCTTATGCAATGAGTTTCCCTTTCTTCGGCACTGTGTCCTTCCAAGCCCCTATTTTCCTTTTCCTTTATTCATTCAACATTTTTTTGCTTTTGACTTTCACTTAGTCCTTTTTTGGATATGCATTCATTGCATAGGACTTGGGGTGATGGCCTTATAGCGAGGAGTCATTGCTCATGCTTTGCTTTCCTTTTCTTTTTTCTTAGTCATTTCTTTCTTTCTTTCATTTGCTTTGCATTTTGATTCTAGCACTTTTCTCTTTTCCTTTATATATATATCTATGTTTCACAGGGACCTGTCTGCCCCAAAAAAACCTGTGTACCTGTCGTTCCCGCGTTCTGGGGACTTGGGGACCCTTACAAAACTTTTACCCAAATTGTTGGGGACTCCATTGGGGATTCAGGGACTGACTTACTGGCCGTCCCCAAGACTTTCCGAACAGATTTCAGGAACATTCTGAACAGGTTTTAGGGATGTTTTTGGCAGATTTCAGGGATTTTCTGCGCAGATTTCAAGGATTTTCTGTGCAGATTTCAGGGATTTTCTGGGCATATATCTTCATTCTTGAAATGATTGGACATTAAGATCATTTTTCCTATCCATTATTTTTGTATTGCATTGAATCTAAATCTGTTGTAAAAGTTGCAGCTCAAAACATGGGTTTTGTATGATGGGTTTCGATTTGGGTTTTTGGTGATTTAAATACTGTATTTTCAGCAACAATATTACAACAAGCAAAGCTTCCATGTCAAAAAAAACAGGAAATGCAACATTTCAAAGGGTTGATCCCTCTGGTTACTGCTCTTGTTCTTTTCATTTTTCTAGTCATCTCAGCTTTTACATATTGTACATGGATTTCCAAGAGTCATTCAAGTCTAGTGCTTCCACCATCCCAACCTCAAGCATTGTGAAAACAATCAGATTGTAGTGACTTCGATTGGGTACTAAATGTTTGAATAAATTCCTATTCAATCATCTTCTTAATCTAAAATATGAATCTAATCTCTTTACAGAACCAAAGTGTTTTATAGTGGTTTTCAACATAGACGTAAAAATCTGCAAAACCTATTGAGAAGGAAATGCCCTTTATGTTTTAACATACTCATCCTTAACAAGAAATATGAGGAAGAACTGCTATAGAAATAGTTCTGACTTAAGTTTCCTAAAGCTAAACTATATTTTGCTCTTGTCTAGCAGTCAATAATGCAATGCCACTCAACCCTTTTTTAAATTGCTTGAGATTTTTCAGAATTGGCAAGTGTAAGGGTTGTGCATATACTATATAGTATAGATTGTTATGCTAACAAGCTTGAAACAAATACAAATATTTATGATGAATTTTAAAATTTTAATATATATATATATATATATATATTATTGTCGTCCCCTGAAAAATTTGGGGGTGTGCTCTAGCCATCCCTCGG
>CBVK0100005290.1:0-15526 GCA_900067695.1 Picea abies | reverse complement strand
AAGTTCCCACTTTTTATATGCATGTTCCCAACTTGACACTTGTCATGTTGGGAACTACATGGGATCCACTTGGTGATACGTTCCCCACCTTTAGGAACTTAGAATAAATATATATCACATAATTTATACTTTAGGAAATATTATTATAATATTCCCTTGGCTAAGCCCCTCTTCCTAGACTCTTATCCCCCTTTCACTCTAGTGGAGTTCTTATCCTCCTATACCATTTTGTTTGATTGGTACGAAGTAGTGATGTATTTTATTAATAATCTGAGTGTGATTACATATTACATTTTCTAGGTTCATTGGCCTTTCATCACATAGACCCCCTGGCCTAAATCACACGAGCACTCTGGCCTCAAAACATATATACAAAGGCTCTCTGGCCCAAAATATCCTAGCTCACCAGCCTATAAAGTATATGTACATTTACAATTGGGGTTTTACTCAGGGGTATTATAGTATTTGAAATATAATTTCAAGAGAAAAATAACCATAAAATATATTACTGAGCATACCAGGTATACATAACATAAATTTCCTCCATTCACCACAGACTTCCAAGAGGCAATAACTAGTAAGGAAAATTTAGTGTATGTAGAGAACACAGATCATACATTCATTCCATCTCTCTTGTATTTTTACTCATAACCCATACAGGTTCATAGATTACACAAGCATGGAAATATTACAGATTGAATAGGCGTCAAAATCAACTAATTATAAACATGCACTTATATGTTCATAAGTTGTTGACCAAACTAACTAACTAAGCGTGAGCACTTTTCCACCCAACCATAGGCTCACTTACACTAGTTCTCTCTACAACTAACCACCCCCATGCCAGACCATGATACCACCAGGGAAAATTTGACCTCTCAAGGAGTTAATAGATGTGAATGGCACTCTCCCTCACAAACAATCAACAACATAAACCCCTTCCTACCCACCAAGATAGGGCCTCCACGAAATTCTTTGGATGCCTTCCCAAATGGATTACATCAGCACAAGGGAGTCCCTTCACTACCTCTACAGTCCCTCAGTTCCCTCCCCTTGCAGTTCCATTTCCCTTTCTAGCAAGCATCAATTCATGACCATCTTTCTTAGGTCAAGTTCAGAGTTATTTTCCTGAATTTCACAATCCAAATCTATGCTTCAGACAACCTATTCACTTGGAAATTTCCCCTACCCATGACTTTATATCTATGTTCTCGTAGTTTCTCCCCACAATTCTTATTTTTCATAACTATCTCCTCCTTTTCTATGTTGCTTTCCGCACCTTCATGTATTCTCTCTCTTTCCCTTCCTCCATAAGGTTTCCAATTTCTAGACATTCATGGGTCAATCTTGGAGATCGAGGTGGGTACTTGTTGTACCCTGGATAACATTCTTCAGTTGTCCCAACCATTTCTCCATACTTCCATTATCACGGGTGGTTGGTTGCTCAACTACTAGCCCCCTTCATTAACTGATTTTTGGTAAAAATGGAAAGAGAGAATTCAAACATTGACATTTGGCAAAGATCGGAAGAGCGTCGTGTAGGGAAAGAGTTGTACCCTGGATAACATTCTTCAGTTGTCCCAACCATTTCTCCATACTTCCATTATCACGGGTGGTTGGTTGCTCAACTACTAGCCCCCTTCATTAACTGATTTTTGGTAAAAATGGAAAGAGAGAATTCAAACATTGACATTTGGCAATTAAGAAAAATTCCTTTTTGGTGACAGTTAACTTCTTGGCAGGCAAGGCAATCTCCCACCAATTTTCGCTCGTGGTATCATGGCTAGTTCTAGTGCTCCACCCTTTAGTCAGCTTGTTAGGTGAGTTTTTCATTAATTAAACAAAATACATTCATATTGTTTGCATGTTTCATTCTTTAAGTCATCATTATAATTATAGACTAAGGGAAAGCAAGGTGTTACAATCCCCTTCCCCTTAAAGGAACGTCGTCCTCAATGTTTTTCCATTCACATTATCAACTTCATATAGAAAACAAAAATGGGTAGGTGAATTTCATGGAATCCTCAGTTATCATGCAACCTCATTTGATCCAAAGTGCTTCCATTACACCTTGACCTGCACAATGGCTAGGTTTTGGAGCAACGTCTCCTTCCTGTCTAGTATACACTAAGGCTCGTGTTGGAATTCTCCTTCAAGTTCCACCTATATCACATTCCAATCAATGTTGTTATTATAATCATGAATACATTTCTCAATTAAGGATACATGGAATTCATTATGTTCTTTAATAGTAGGAGGTAAGGCAAGTTTATATGCCATTGGTCCCACTCTCCCTAGAATCACAAATGGTGCACAACAGTGGGGTGCTAACTTAGCACAATTTCCCATTCTTAGAGAACTTCTCTTTTTAGATTAACCTTGATGTAGACATGATCTCCCACTTTGAACTCCCTATTATTTTGATTTTTGTCAGCATAGTTTTTTTGTCTATCTTATGCAACTTTCAAGTTATGTTTGATCTTGGCTACTTCATATTCTATTTCTTTCAGCATATCTAGCCCAAGTGTAATCAGGTCCACTAGGTTATCCCAACTAATTGGAATATTTCATTTTTTTACATACAAGGGCTAAAATGAACTCATCTTTAGAGACTCTTGGTAGCCATTATTATAGGTGAACTCCACCATGGGTAAGTAATATTCTCACTTATTGGGTTGGTGGATATCATACATTCTTAATGTATCTTCCAACACTCTATTTACTCTTTCTATTTTCCCATATATCTAAGGATGGTAGGTAGTGCTAAAATCCAATTATGTCCCAAAGCTTGCAAATAAACCCTTCCAAAAATTGGATGTAAACTTGGCATTTCGATCTGATATGATATTTGTGTTGGGCATGTCATGTAACCTGCAAATTTATTTTATGAATATATTTTCAATATCAATTGCTTTATAGGTGGATTTTACTAGAATGAAGTGAGCTTCCTTGTTAAGCTTATCCACCACTCCCATAATTGCATCATGTTGCTTGGATATTTTAGGAAATCTAGTGATGAATTCCATAGATATGACTTCCCACTTCCATTATGGAATTGTTAATGGTTCCAAAAATCCTATTGGATGCATGTGCTCAACATTAACCTGTTGGCATTCTAGGCGTTTTGAAATGTATTCTGCAATCTCTTCTTTATCTTAGGCCAATAATATAGCTTTATTACAATTGTTATAATTTTATGATAACCTAGGTGCCCTACATAAGGTCTCTAGTGGAACTCATCCATTATGGGACCCTTCAGTTTGAAACTTTTTGGTATGTACAATCTGTTTTTATATATCAACAACCCATTTTCCATTAGTTGATATCCTTCACACTTCTTCCCTCTTAGCGCTTACTCCAAGCCTTCCTTTATGAACTTGAAGTGTTCATCACCTTATAGGGCATTTATGATTCTGCGATTTATGTCTGACTCACATACACTAGCTATTTTTAGATGTATACCCTGACTGAGTGCATCTACCACTCGAATTTCCTTTCCTTTAATATGTTAGATTTCAAAATCGAATTCACTAATGAGATTCATCCACCTATGTCATTTGACATTTAAATGAGGCTAATTAAACAAGTATTTCAACCCATTGTGATCTATCATCAACACAAACCTCTTTCCAAGCAAGTAGTGCCTACACATATTCAATGGATACACAATTGTTGCAAGCTCCATATCATGAGTAACATAACATTTCTCGAGCTCATTAAGTTCTTGGATTCATAATTGATTACATGCCCTTCTTACATGAGGACTCCATTGAGTCCCTCTTGGAAAGCATCCGTACAAAACAAGAATTCCTTGTCTGGATATGCAATATTTAGGATGGGTGCACTATCCAAAAGATGTTTCAGCTATTGGAAAATCACTTCACATTATGTTGTCCATAAAAATTTCATTCCCTTTCGTTGTAATGAAGTGATTGGATGGTCGATCTTTGAAAATACTTGGATGAATCTTTTGTAGTATCTAGCCAATCCCATAAATGATATTACTTTGGAAAAATTCTGAGGAGCATGACAATCCATGATTGCCTTGATATTCTTAGTGTCTGCGAAAAATCCTTCCTTTGAGATCACATGACCCAAATATTATTTTTGTCTATGAAAGAAGTCAAACTTGTCGAAGTTAGAATATAGATGGTTCTCTCTCAATACTTGCAACACTAACCTGAGGTGCTCCTCATGCTCTTCCTTGGTCTTGGAATAAATTAGGATATCATCAATAAAAACCAAAGAAAACTTGTCCAAGTAATTACCAAGGATATTATTCATCAAGCACATAAACATAGTTGGTGCATTGGTAAGTCCAAAGGGCATCATCGTGAACTCATAGTGCCATACCTTGTCTTAAATGTAGTTTTATAAATGTCCTCATCCTTGATACTGACCTGATGATATCCATACCTCAAATCTATCTTAGAAAATACTATGGCCCCTTTTACTTGATCGAATAGGTCATCGATCCCAGACAATGGATATTTTTTCTTGAAGGTCATATTTTTAACTATCTATAATCAATGCATATCTTGAGAGTACCATCATTTTACTTGACAAAAAATGTTGGTGTTGCCCACAGAGACACACTAGGTATGATATATCCCTTGTCTAACATTTCTTTCAATTGCATTTTCCTCTCCACCAACTCAAGTGTGCTCATCCTTTAAGGTACCTTAGACATAGGCATTGCTCCTCACATAAGCTCTATGGAAAAATCAATATCTCTTTTGTTAAAAATCTCTGGTATTTCTTCTGTAAACACATCCATGTACTCATATAGCACTGGATGGTATTCAATAATCAGCTTGTTATATTTTGTTGAATCTAACACATGTATGGTATATAGTGGGCATCACTTTCTGCAATGTTTATTCCATTGTAGTTTTGGAATTTTCCTTACTAACACATGTTTTTGGATGCCTTGTAGGACCCTTTTATTTCCTTTATCATCTTCACATTCCATGGTCTTTTTAAAACAGTCCAACTTAACTTTATGTGCTGCCAACTAGTCCATATTGATCAACATATCATATGACCCCAAAGGTATTATATTCAAGGTTGCTTGTGTGTGCATCCCATTAATCTCAAACTAGCATGATTCTATTACTTCAATCACTTTTCTCTTAGTTCCTATAGCTAGTTGAACCAACCATGGATTTTTGTGCCTTCTTTTCTATAAAACACATGCCTCAACAACATGTGGTGAAATATGATTAAGGTTAGAGCCAGGGTCAATCAAAATTGAAACATATTGCTTGACAAGTATACCTTACATCTCCACCATTGATTCTTGGTGATCTGCTTGTCGATTCTAGACAATTGCATATATATGTGGTACATTCTTGGCTACATCAATAGTGGTAGCCTCCTGAACATTGTATATTTTCCTATTATCAATTTTCTTGCAAGGATAGTCTCTTAGCATGTGTTCTTCTCCAAAAACTCAACATTTTAGTGGTCCTTTGTTTTGCTCTTCTACCTTTTCCTTTGTGGGATTTTCTAGCCTATTCCCACTTCGAGCGTGATAACTTTGTTGATGCATGTTTTTAGTTGGATAATTGGACTGGGCACTCTTTCCTGTATTTTTATACTGAGGTGATTTAAATCCTTTCTTTTTAATTCTAGTCTTATCATTTATTTTCCAGTCCTTATGAGGCTCACGCCTATGTTTTGATTGCTCATATAAATACTTATCTTTTCGAATGGTGTCGTCAAGTGTCTCAGGTTCATCGAATACAATTATGTCTCGAAAGGACTGTGGAAATCCACTAAGAAAGAATTGTATTTTTACCTTCTCATCTTTAATGTATGGAACATACCTCAATAGTTCTATGAACCTTTTGGCATATTCATCCATGTTGAGTTGCCCCAACTTATGTTCATGGAAATCCCTGATCTTGCCATCATAGTATCTTTCTAACAAGTACATCTTTCTAAAATATTTCTCAAACTACTTCCAAGTCAACTTCTTCTCATTGACCCATTTGACAGTCTTAAGGTCTTCCCACCAGATGGAAGCCCCTCCATTTAATTAAAGATGGCTACTCTCGCCTTCATATTCCTAGAATAGTTGTTCACTCATAAATATTTCTTCAATGCTAGTAGCCATGCTTTTACTTCCCCACCCTTCTTGATTTCTCTCTAAAATGTGGGTGCCTTTGCCTTCTTAAATTCCTTAGATAGGGAACTCTTGGAGGGTCCCTTCCTCCTTTTCTTATGGGTGTTGGTACTAGTCTCATTACTATACAGTCTTTCAGAAGTGGAAGTCCTCTCATTGGATGAATCCATTGAAGAGTGTTCATCAGATGTGTCCCTCTTGGAATTCCTGTGCATTTTCCTTGAGGAACTTATCTTATGTTGCTAAGTGTTGGACCATGCTTTTGGATTTATGATGGGATTTACAGCTTCTCAGAGTGAGCCCTTTCTACATTGTTAGCAACTAGCCCTTACTACAACTACTTTTGTATTTCATAAAAGGTTTGTAGCAATATTGCATTTAATTATGTCTGCTTCTTTTGTGCTCTAATGAGCTTCTCATCATCAACCTAGTAGCTCTAAAGTTCAACCTTCATACTTATCATTATATTTTCCAAGTCTAAAGGAGTTTCTATAACCTTCCTCTCATCTAATTCTTCATCTATGATACACAAGGTCTCCTCTATGTTGTGCTATACCATTTTGTTGTTATTTCCTTCACTTCATTGTGTCCTCTTGGTGCTGAAATAGAGGTCATTGTTAGCTCATCATGAGATTGAAATACACATGCACCCACCTGGCCTTGATGATTTTTTTATTGGCCTACAACAACCCCAAAATCAAGACTACACCCCTACTACCATTCATACTCATAATTTGTTGTTAGTGTTCATCAATATAATTGATTTTTTGTAGGAATCATTCTAGTTCAAAACAAGACAAAAGACATACAAATTCTGAAAATAAAACATGTTGTCCTTCTTTTCAATTACTTACAATTTCACATTCTACTATCTCAAGAAAAACGTTTGCAACCTGTATGTGGTAGTTTAGTACATAAATTTTTGACATGCTCATAATAGCCTTGGCATATAAATCTTTGTGGTCAATCTCTAGCCCATTCGGGTTTAGTGTTTGAACCACTACTTCGATGCCACTCTATAACACACTTGACCCTCTAAGCTTCATTGGGCTAGTGGGGCATATGAAATTCTTCCTATTTCCCTCTAACTTACCTTTCTTAAACTCAAATCGATCATTGAATCTAATCTCATATGACAAATCAACTCCTCGAGATATTTTCAACATTTGTCACTATGCTAGATTTCGAGCTATGGAGAGAAAGACATGATCTCTTGAAGTTATTATCCTTCAACACCAAGGTGATGTCATAAAGACCGCGTGGAACAATATCGCACATGTCAAACAACATAGATTCTTCCTTTGAAAAAGAGCCAATGGAACCTCAAATTTGAGATCCATAATTTCTTAGAGGTTGTATTAATAGGCCCGATTGAATTCAAATGATACAGATTTATTTTTTATTATAAAAGGCCAGATGCATTCTGCTATCTCAATATAATGCTTATGTTTAACATAACCATGCTCTGAAATCATGATGATATGGATATCCAAGAAACCAGAATGCACTGCAAAACTTTTAAAAGAGAAAGTCTAAATCTGGATTGTCGGACTTATCTCCAATCTTGAGTGGAACCATGCCTAAGGGAACCATGACCATCGAGACATCCCATAATCCAATTACACTTGAAGGCTTAGGAAAAGGAATATTCGAATCTAGATGTCAGATCAATCAAAGCATCGATGCACGTGTCATGCCATGTCATCACCCACATGTCATGCCACATCATCCTAGAAGCCACGTCAATGTATACGTATCCTGCCACACTAGAAAGTGTCCACATCAACATTCATCGGATCACTGATGAGATATAAGGCATAATTCTCAAAGAAAAATGAATGTTCTATAATCCAGGGTGATTGACTGATGAACTGTCGGGATCTAATCTCGACCATGCACCCAATAGACAAAACCTTGATGCAGAACACATAAATATAAGTTAGATGCTAGACCTACATTACTCCTAAATGTAACCGCGTAGATGAAACCCTGTCAATCTAGACATCTGAGGATCAAAATATCACCTTAAGTCCTATAAAAATACCTATCCAAATTAGCTCGGTGCATAACAAAACCATGCCACTGGAACTGTGAAAATCTAGACATCCGGGAATCTGAGATTTTCCTTACTGATGATATATTTAAAAATCCAAATTTTGGATAGAACATATATAGTGAGCTTCAATGGAAGCCACTCCCTGATCCAACTGGAATTTTGAGTCTCTTTCTTCTTAAGTCTAAAGGGAACACCATCTCCCTCAACTTTACTATATCAATCCATCGATTTCACATATATTTACAGGGTTTTGACCTTTAAGAATTTATGTCGTTCAAGGTAAAAGTATCCCAATGAATGTCAACTTTACTATATCAATCCATCGATTTCACATATATTTACAGGGTTTTGACCTTTAAGAATTTATGTCATTCAAGGTAAAAGTATCCCAAGGAATGTAACCCTAGGTTTCATGCAATCATGCTTACTACCCTAACACCCTTAATAATCAAGAGGTGCCAACAATGGGGCTGACAATATTCAACAAGCAAAACATAACCATGTTTTTGCTCGAAAAAAAGGAATATGAGATTCTTGGGAAATCAAGAATCCTTGAGTGCATAAGAACTCAACACACACATCTCTTTCAATTACTTAGCCAGTAAACTATGCTTCCATTTGCATTCCAAGAAATTCTCTTAGAGATTTGGCTCTCAGCTTAGGGTATTTGTAATATACTTTCAAGATAAAAATAACAAGAAAATATATTACTGATCATACTAGGTATACATAGCATAGATTTCCTCCATTCATCACAGACTTCCAAAAGACAATACTTAGTAAGGAAAATGCAGTGCATGTAGAGAACACAAATCATACATTCAATCCATCTCTCTTGGATGTTTACTCATAACCCATACAAGTTCATAGATTACACAAGCATAGAAATCTTACAAATTAGACATGCATCAAAATCAATGGAGTATAAACATGCATTTATATGTTCATAATTTTCTAACCAAACCAATTGACTAAGGGTGAGCACTTTTCCACCCAACAATAGGATCAGTTGAATTTTTCTTCTCTACAACTGAGCACCCCTATGCTAGGTCATGGTACCACTAGGGAAATTTTTACCTCTCAGGGTGTTAATGGATGTGAAGGCCACTCTCCCTCACAAATGGTCAATAGTAAAAACCCCTTCCTACCCACCAAGCTAGGGCCTCCATGAACTTCCCAGATGCCTTCTCAATTGGATTACCGCAACATAAGGGAGTCCCCTCACTACATTTGCAGTCCCTCAATGCCCTCCCCTTTTAGTGCCATTTCCCTTTCCAACAAGCATCAATTCACGACCCTCTTGCTTATGTCAGGTTCAGGGTTCTTTGTAGGAAATTCATAGTCTGAATCTATGCTTTTGAGAGACTATTCACTTGGAAATCTCCCCTACTTGGGATGTACTCTATGTATGCTCATGGGTTCTCCCCACAACTCTTCTTTTTCAAAATTGTCTCTTCCTCTACTATGTTGCTTTCTGCACCCTCATGCGTCCTCTCTCTTTCCATTCCTCAATAAGGTTTCATATTTCCAGACATTCGTCGATCAATATTGGAGATCGAGGTGGTTACTTGCTATATCTTGGCTGACATTCTTTAGATATCCCAACCATTTCTACATACTTCCATTATCATGGGTGGTTGGTTTCTCAACTACCAACCCCCTTCATTAACTGATTTTGGGAAAAATGGAAAGAGATAATTCAAAAATTGACTTTTGGCAATTAGGAAAAATGGCTCTTTGGTGAAGGTCAACTTCTTGGCAGGTAAGGCAATCTCCCAATCCCATCGCCAAATTTTTCTCATGGTATGATGGCTAGTTCTAGTGCTCCACCCTTCAATCAGTTTGTTAGGCAAGTTTTTAATTAATCAAAGAAAATGCATTCACATTGTATTCTCATTCCAGTGTTTAAATAATAATTATAACTACAGACTCGAGGAAAATGGGGTGTTACACAAAGTAATTAAAATTCTTGAAGATGTTTCAATCTTTTTGAATCGAGGATTAGGGATCCCGGAATGGAAAGCGGTTGAGGACTTGGATATTTCAGGTGATCATGCATAAGAGTGGACACAATATATCAACCTTCTTAAACACAATGCTATTTGTTTGAAGGAACATGATGATGAAATGAAATGGTCTAGAAATCCAACAATGGGGATTCTAACTACCAAGCTTGGATATGAAGAAAAAATTAGTGAAGTTTTGGGTGAAGAGAGTTTGTGGTGGTGGAAAGTGGTTTGGAGGCCGGAAAGCCCCCTCAAAACTAGATTTTTTCTATGGATAGAATTAGCAAATAGAATATTAACATGGGATAATGGTCAAAATAGAAGTTGGATATGACTTAGTTAGTGCATCTTATGTAAGAATACAAATGAATTTGTAGATCATTTGTTGGAAACATGTCCTTTTACTAAGGTTGTATGGGGAGAGGTACTACATATTTATAATTTTCAAAACAAATGGGACAATCCAACTTTGCTAGAATGTTTGAAAACACATATCATAGATCAACCCATGTCATCTCTAAAATCTCTTCCATGTTATGTGTCATGGAGTATATGGTTACACAATAATAGTATGATTTTTTAGGGCAAAGATTCACAAATAGATAGGTCATGTCATCAAATCAAGATAGTGGTGGGAGAAGGTAGGAAGCTCCCAAAACTCAAAATGGATAGAAGACTTCAGGAACCTAGTATTGATATAACCCACCCATTAGGTTTCTTCAATGAAGCAAGTCAAGTATCACCAATAGTTTGTGGAGCAGGGGCCATACTCTTTTTCAATAATGCTCATTATGTTACTCTGAAGTTTAGAGCTAGTCTTCGGTCTAACAATAGAGTTGAACTCTGTGCACTCTGGATACTTCTTAAAGTTGTTGTTGGTAAGCATGTATGTAGGCTACATGTACTAGGAGATTTCAATATGGTTATAGATTGGTCAAAAGGTAAAATAAAAATTACTATTATGACTTTAAGGCCTATTATGGATAGTAACTTGGAGAAAAAATCTATCTATGAGGAAATTTATTTTGCACAGATTCATGGGGAGTTTAATCATAAAGCATATTTCTTATGGAAAGAAGAACTCTCTTTGGAGGAAGGCCATTTAATTGAACATTAAGGGATAATATCATGAGGGCAGTTGATCATATTACATTATATTGATTCTAGTGTAGGATTGGGTTTCTGGCATTTTCTGGGGGGGAACATTAGTCAAATTTTCCTCTTTACGCTAAGTTTTGAGTATGTTTTTTGACTGGGATGAAAAGGAAAATTTTGTTGACCCATCGGTTGGATGACTATATAGGTCTTAAGTAGTGGGTGACGACAAGGCATAAATCTGAAATGAGGCAAAAGGATTTCAATGTGTATTTTGATTTCATTCTCAAAATATCAAATACATTGATTTTTTTATTGGAAAAAAAGAAGAAGAGACGGGCTTTAAATTTAAACTTGGTAAAGGGGTGGATTTTATTTGAAATATAATTGAACAAATATGTCTCTTTAGTGGTTATTTTAAAATATTTCACATAATTGGAAAATTGATTTTTTTAGTGTAAACATTGCAATGTTTGTAAGTATATGCATTAAAATGGATTCAGGCTTTTTGTATGTTGCTAGTTTTGTGGAGTAGTGTTTGTGGTGGGTAGAAGCTAAGCATAGGTCAATGTATCAATCATGTTTGGTTTCTCATATTGGCACTAATTGCAATCAATTCAGATGACTCGTTATGTTTTTAAATCAATGTAAGATCCCCAAACGGATCTATGCATAATTTTTCAATTTTCAATGTTTTTGGTTGAGAAGTTTTGTCAAACAATTCACACCTGTGGTTTGTGGAGATTGTGTTTTGGGTTTATTGTTAAGTGTGATTGCACATTTGGTTTTAAATTATAGATCTAAACTTAAACAACAATATAACACATAGAAATAACAATAGAATAGCCACAAAACTCAAATCTGGATTTTATTTAATGTATAAGTTGACCTCAGTACATGAGAATAACATATCTGGAATAGATAAAGAAGAATGGAAGTTGTGGTTGTTAACACCTCCAAGATACAATAGAGAGAAGATATCTAGGCTTCCTTGAGCCTCCAATAGTTTCATGCAAAAGATATACAAAATCAAACTTGTTTACTTCCTCCAACTATTGCATTTCCTAGTTGAGTTGCGCCCTTATTGGCTATAGCACATCCTAGTGATTTGCATGGCTTGGTTCTAGCCTCTAAACTTCATGAAATGACTATTTATCTGTAGGAGATATGATGGCCAGCTCCTATTATAAGTTTCATTGGTTGCAGATGATAAAACTGACCCCAAAACACCAGATCTCTCATCACAAATGCACCCTGCTTCAGTAAATTCGACCAACTATGTAAATAAATAAATATGAAGCATGAAAACCCACAATAATGTCAAGAAGAGTAGCCCCATGGATGGAAAATGTTCCTGGAACAATATCTCCACTAGATCTAACTCCATAAACCCAAATCGAACCTCTTTCCCTTAGAAAGTGCAACCTTTCTGTGCAGAAACCCTCCAAGGATGCACCCTCCTTCACAAATGATGGTTGGAATGATTCTGAACTGGATAGTATGGTGAGGGTGGAATATTTCACCACCTTGGCCAAGCTTGGATCAAGAACAAATTAATCTTTCACCTCCTTACTGATATCTAGGGTTTGTTCACTCAAAACGCTCAAGTTGCTAGAGCTCAAAGACACAAGTGAAATGATGATCAACATAATCAGAGAATATGAGTCCCTAACTCTCTTTTATACCCATTTTTACCTCTTTCCCCTTAAGTGACTTTTAATTTATCTTTAATATTTTCTCATTAAATCACTTAATTAATTTATTGAACCTTTTTACTCCAAAAAGTGATTAATTCATCTTTATGACTTCTCCAGTCACTAAAAGTCACTTTTCATCATCCTATCATGTAGATATTTTCTCCTTGGTTTCAATGAGTTATTACACTAAGGTATTTCTCAAAGAAACAAGCTCCAAATAGTACCTTAAGTGTAGTTAATTAAAATATGCTCAATAATAACCCAAAAATATGGAAATCATCGGAATGCCATGAAACTAAGAGCGAATTGTGCAGAAATGATCCTGATGATGAAAGATGGTGAATGGGCAAGCCTGAGCCCCATATAACTCCTCCAAATTTCCCGAGATCACTGTTATCCACATTTTACTCCTCCGGTTAAGTTGACATAAACTCATAAGGTTTCCTCTAACTGCAAAGCAGGGGAATCCAAAAATGGGAACATTACAATCAATCCACGCACACGTTAAATTTTAATATCTCCTTGCTTCTACTTGTGAAAGATCAATAGTTATTCAACATGGAGGTCTAATTCATGGAATTTCTAAAGCCCCAACATACAAAGAAGATGGAGAGTGAAGGATGACTAGAGGGATTCATTATGGGTCTAGGAATGTCCATCTTAGGTTATCATTAGTTGGCACAAGTATCTATTATTATAGCTGCATGTGGCATAAAGTATTGTAATTGTTATGGATTCAAATTACTTTGACTTTCAATAAGTTTTCTTTTGATACAAATTTTTTGTTAAAGTTTTTCAATGGTTATCAAATAAATATATATTAAACTAAATATTTGGAAATTAAAAAATAATTTTCAAATTTTCAAAAATACTATATTTCAATTTTATGATTGGGTAAAAGGATTGATACGACTAATTTTATTTGGTTTGAAGGTCAATTTTCAGAAATTAAAATTAAAATAAAATTTAAAAAATATATATATATATATGTTTTTCATAATTTGCCATATGGCTCTAGAAAGGTACAAAAACTATCAATTTCTTAAATGTGAATAAATATTTTGCAATTTAATTTTTGTCATACATATTCAGAATTTGCCACATAACTCTAGAGGCACATAAACTGATAGTTTCTTAAATGAAAATAGATATTCTGCAATTTAATTTTTATCATACATATATCGTAATAGTTCCCTTGTCAACTCTGCTAGTTTAATAAATTGGCCCATTATAGTCAAATTGTTTAAGAAATTGACCCATTAATGTACTCATTAATTGTTTAATAAATTGACCCATTACTATACTTGCTAATAAATTGTTTTGTTTTCATTCTTTGCATCTCCATGCTTTACAGCCATCACAATCAATAAGGGACACAAAAACCTAAAATGTCATTCAACTAACCACATTTGGATTCATATAGATCCAATCAGTTGTGATATGATGAAACGTTGCTCTGGCCCTTCCGATGAAACTTGACAAAGCTTCTAGGTATTTTGCAACTAATTGAGACCATTGTTTTGTACTTTCTTGCACACCTCTCTTATATTAATCTACTATTTCTCTTTTTTTTTGTTATTTCCGGCATGTCATCCAATCCAAGGAATGTAGAACAACACTCATAAATTTTCAAGCTAGTAAACAAACACTTAACACTTTTGGATTTAGGTTGTTTTCCTGGTAGTTCATAATTAATGAAATCCTATCTTGATACCCACTATATATTTTTTTATAATTAATAAAATCATGTCTTGATACTATTGTCATTCCATCCATACAAGATTATTGAGAATGAAATTTGGAAATATATTCATATTTTATTTCATCTCCACCTTTCCTTGTATTCCCATGTATGAATATCGTCACAATATATTTCATAATTAAGGAACTCCTATATACAGAGCCAACTTTTTTTCCTTCTGTCGCATGGATGGAATCTTGCTTCTTGCAGGTGAGCACACAATCCCTGTTCATTTTATTTCGCTATATGAGAACCCATCCCATCGGGATACTTGGTGTCAACTCTCTTGACTTCCATCGATACAGTTCATGTCAACTCTGTCGAATTCTATCGGCATAATTCATGTCAAGTCTATCAGTATACTTTGTATCAACTCTATCGACATCCATCAACATGCCTGGTGTCAACTCTCCCGACATCCATTGACATAGTTCGTGACAACTCTATCGATGCCCATCTGCATTCTTGGTGTCAAATCTCCCAACATCCAATGACACAGTTCGTGTCAACTTTTTCGATTGGTAGCAAGGCATTTCAATTTTGGGAGCCATCGAATGCAAAGACTAAGGACTTATCAGAGCAATGGAGTATCTAGAATGACAGAGTAAATGAGAGAGTTTCATGTACCGAAAAAACCTTGGAATTGCATTACATGAGCATTTCTTCTGCATGAGCGGTTTTTTTCCATGGTGTTAGCTCCCAAAATGAAACTGTCCTTTTGGTCGAGTTTTGTGGTGGATAGCATGGTTATTGGTAGTTTCCTCAATTCATTTTTGAGTTTTTCTAGCTGCAAAACTTAGGTTT
>CBVK0100005289.1:0-15526 GCA_900067695.1 Picea abies | reverse complement strand
TGTGTATAAGAGACAGCACACACACATATATATATATATATGATGAGATACATTTATTATATATTTGATATAATTTTGTATTTAGTTGACTCTTGAGTTTTGAATGGATAGGCATCACAATTTAATATCCCCAATTAATGTTTGATGTGTCATTTGGCATTCATTACATCTTATATGTCATTTGTTTTCATATTAATGTGCCAATGTGATTATTTGATGTGGATGTTGGTTTCTTTTTAAAAGAATGACAAAAGTGAATTTATTTTGTAGTTTTTTAATGTTTGTTGTGGATTTTTTTGTTTTTTTATGATGTTTCAAATGTCCAAAGCCTTAATGTTTATTGATGTTGGTGTTTTCATCGATGCAACTATCACCATTCAATTTGGAATCCTTCATTGAAGAGGCCATAAGTGGGGGGCAATGCCTAGGACCTGCCCCTAAGCCCAACCACTATTGTGTGCATCAACACATCCTCAAGAACAGGGACAAACACAAGCTTGTCTTTGGTGAGACTTGAACTTTGGTGGGGGAAGTATCAATATCTGGCTTCACTAACCTAACCAACTACCATTGACACCTTTTGACTTTATTGATGTCTATGATCTAAACGCTTTTGACCTAGACTTCCAATGTGGTTCTACCTAATTCCTTCGGATTGTGTCAATCCTTAACTCCTCCAACATCTTTGACATCCCCACTAAACTCATCAAGTATCTTCCTATGTATTTGGTAGCATGGATGTCTTGTCATGCTACTTTCCCCAATCTACATTGTCATTATCTGACCTAAAAAGGACCCTAAATCCCTTACTTGACCAAGTTTTCAATGGTATTAGAACCAAAAGAAGATATTTTGTTTTGTATTTTTCATATCCCAAGCCCAATAATGTCACATGTGGGATTTGTTGAAAATTGTTCAATTTGTATTAAGAAATGGCACAACAAGATACCTTTCTCCAAATAAAGGTCAAGAAACAAAAACAATGTATAAACACCATTTGTTAGGCATTTGTTTGCCCATGAAAACATTTGAAAAACAAAATAACAGCAATTTATATTATAAAAATAAATAAATTATGATATGTAATTTGATTCATAACATCGATACATTCTATAGGGTGGATTTCCTTTGAATCTTGATTGTTACATGGTTACAGCTTTGGTAACTTAGAATTGAATATACACATAATCACATGAAAGGCACTAGATCTATAGTCCAATATGATAGAAATGTTCAAGAAAAATTTTGGGGGTTAAATTTTACTCATGGGCTTATTACCTATGTTTTTTGCTGAAAAAATATTCACCAATTTCCATTTCTTCTAAAATGATTCACCCAAATTCCATATGATAAAAACATTTTATTCTAAAAATGGCCAACATTTTCTAGAAACTATAGAAAATCCTAAAAATTTGAATATTTCTACAAAAATATTACCAAACATTTTATGGTTGACATTTAAAAAATTAATAAAATTTACCAAAGTTTTTACACTAAATAAGTATGCATCCTTGAAATTTTCCATGAAAAGATTGGAAAAACCATCTCATATATGTGGATAAAGTTTACATCAACATATCTCCACTTCAAAAAATATATAATACTTGTGACAAATCATATATATATATATATATATATATACACGATTTCACAATAATCAAAATTATATTTTTTACATATTTATATAAGTTTTGAATTCTGAGTTCTACTAAGTTGAATCACAGTAAAACTAATCTAGATTCATCTTAAATTATCAAAAAAACTCTACAGCTACAAAAATTTGAATCCTTTTAACACGTGATAAGAAATCTAAATCAAGTTAACATAAATCTAAGTTGATTAATAATTTCACTTACAAAGCCAACATAATGCTAATAAGAATTAATTTGCATTCTAAAAAAACCCTCATCTTGGAAAATCTAATAAGCTTCCTTTTTAACAGCCATCACATGGATTGTACACAGTTTATAACCATCAAATTTATCACAAGCTCAAAAATTAGAGCAGGTGAACCAGCTTAATTTATGTTCAACATAATGTCATGGCACATACTACGTACAAGTCCTTTGGACACGGAAGCTATTATGCCCAATTCTCAGAGAAATGAAATGACAACTGTGGTTTGATTTGCATAATGTTGAACTAAAGTTCTTTCTTTTCTGCTGAATTCACAGCCCATCTATTTCACATGGAGCAATGGATATGTGAAACAGATTACCAACAACTAAGCAAAACCATCTTGTGGTCTTCAACCATATTTAATTGCTCTGTGCATGACTGCACTTCCAATTTGTCAATAAAAGAATACATGGATATGTCACTGAACCTCAAATTGATTTTACATATCATTTATATTGGAGAGTTATACATAAATTGGCTGTAATTCTTACAAGATCTGAGGCATCAGAACCAAGGCCTGACATGTTGGATCTGAACATACTAAGGGGCTTGACCACCCGATGATTGAAATTAATAGAGGCATCACAACAAGCCAAATGTAATTTACAGTTTGTAACAATGCGACTGAGTGCATGCAAGGTGTAATGACAAATTCTTGCGGTTCCAGAGGGTTGATCTCGTATCTAGAGAGTGTTGATGCGACGTCCTGGAGTGGATCACATTAATCGAAACCTTAGAGGAGATATGGTACTAGCTTTAGAAGATTGTGAGAACTGTGATGCTGTAAACAGTGGGTTACCAGAACATAACCGTCCTCTTGATGGCCCAGGATGCCTTTTAAAATAATCAGCATAGAGACAATTTGACATTAAATCGAATTTGCAAGTGTATCGAGCAAGGACCATACGAAGTTTCCTTTGATGCTCTGAGAAAAAATTCATGTCTTGAAAGATCCCGTTCCACTTCTTATACGAAGTAGAGGTCAAAGATTTTTGTTTATTTCTAGCTCCTGGAACATATGGGACAAATACACTAGAAATTGACATTCTTTGTTTGTAGAGCTTGTCTGACGGCTCTGTCACGAGGCCATAACTCAAGAGATAATCCCTTCCCCGTGAATTGGAAGAGATTAAATTCATTCTATGGGCACTCAAAACCCTCTCCCCCTCTTCAGATAATCCAACAGCATGCCATGCGTCTGCAACCAACTCAATGCTGTTTTTATCAGGCAAAATTCCTTTTTCTTTCATTGTCTGGAGCAACTCTTCAGCTTTCCAAGGTTGTTTGGCTTCACTATACCCCCAGATGAGTGTATCAAAGGTATCTAAATTGGGAGCAATGCCATACTCAGACATTTGTTGGTACACTCTCATTGCATCAACCATTTTTGCAGCGCTACACCAGCCACTGATTACAGTGGTGAACATAACTACATTTGGAAATAAACCCATCTCTTCCACCTCTAGAAGAAGAGCTTCCGCTTCTGCTGGCTTTTGTGCTCTCACATATCCTTTAGCAAGAATGCAATATGCATGTATATCTGGTTTGATTCCAGCTAGCTGCATCTTCTGAAAGGTAGCTTTAGATTTGTCAACTAGCCCTGCTGTGCTCCAGGCATTCATGATGATGCTGAAGGTTACTACGTCTGGTTTCACTCCAAACCTTTCCATCAAATCCAACACCTATGAAAAGTAATGTTAAGAGTTTCAAGTCATTGATATATAGACATCTTGTTCCATAAGAAAATCACAGTATACCCAACCTCCCGAGTTCTATGTTGCCATGTACAACACCCTGCTGATGGGTCAATGACAAGTGTTGTGTGTGCAAATGATTTAGTTCTATGGGACCTGATCACATAAAGCTAGTAATCCAATATGAACTCAAGCCACTACCCCAGTCCTTCTTCATTGCATCTAGTAACAATTCATCAACTCTTGTATAAAATATCAAGAGAAAAAGAGAAGAAATAATATTTGCAAGTGTGCTTAGCTAATCTTATAGACTTGATAATTTATGAGCCAAAATTGCAATGGTAAGAACGGCTGAGCATTGCTGGAAAAACTGGACGAGAAAAAAACTAGAAGCATCATACTTTAGCCATTTTACAACCTTGAGCATGAACAACCATAAAAACACAGAATATCTGCAAAATAGATAATCACCTCCTATTTAACAAACTCTAAAGCCTGACTAGAAAACCAGCAAAGAGCCCGCACAGCATGTAAACAAAACTTTTCAATAAGTCCTTGTGATGGAGAACTCTAAAGCTTTAGAGAGCAACTAATTCTTGGATAATGGAAAATAGGGCAATCTATCTACGAAAATAATGTCAAGAATTTTCATTCTCTAGTTGTGATGCATGTGCATGGGAATGTGAGAATAAGGCAGGTGCACACTAACGTGAGGATAAGAGACAACAAAACAGGAGTTAATGGGCAACGCAATAAGTGCGCATGAAGATAAGCAAACTGATGCCTTGCGTAAATGAAAAAACAATTGGTGCATGCGGAAAAGTACAAAGATACTTGAACTTGAAGTAAAAATAATGTGAGATCTGCGTGAAGATAAAAATGAACCAGAAAAGATAATCATAATACGAGATTTGCGTGAAGATAATAATAAATTGCTTTGGATAACTGTTGAAGTTAATGATAAGTTATAGATAAGCTAGTAAGAGTTATCTCAATAGTAGATACTAATGAATAAGAACTCTATTTTAAGAAGTTGCAATGTACTTTTGAAGAGGGATAAAATGATGGTCGTGAGAAAGAATTTTGCTCATTAGATACAAAGTGCTTTCAAATGTTCAGCCCCCTTTGTGTTCTGATTTAATTTTGTGGTATGGGTTGAAGTTCCCCTCTTACAGTGCTAATGGGTTATTTTTAATCACATAAATATAATTATGCATTGCTTTAGGATAGCACAGATATGCAAGAATTAATAGCGCTCCAACATATTGGTATCATATCAACGATACAGCTGGTGGAGGAGTTGCCTTTGCTTTGGAAAAAGAGGAAAGCTGATTAGAGATTGGAAACCATAGGGAGGATACTAAGAATCGAGAATTTTGAAGATGAAGCAAGTGTTGGACTTGCCACCATTCAGAATGAAGTTTAAAACCCACGGAAATACTTAATGAAGCCATGTCCAGGCAGAGAACTTGAATGAGATGTAATATCTCGGAGTTTCCTGATGTGAATCTGGATGCATTGATCAATTGGATTCAAGTATTGGAGCAGCATTTTGACATAGAGAACATTGCCGAGGATTACCCCAGAAGAGTAAAGCTTGCCATGTCAAAGGTATAGTCCCACACAACTTTATGGTGGGACCATTGGGAGAGAAATCAAGGTAAGGGGAAAATCAAATTGTGGTCAAAGATGTTAATCCATTGTTTAGCAAAGTTTTGAGTCTTGACCTATAGACTATTGATGAGATTATTTAGTTAGTTGCAAAATTCAAGCCAAAAGGATTTGCTTGTACAAGAGTATACCTGAACAATTTATGAGTTGCATATTAGAACAAACCTACAAGAAAATGATGGGAAATTAGCAGCCAAATACCTTAATGATTGCAATTTCAATTACAAGATGAGTTGGCGATTGTGAAGTTGCATTTAGATGATGAAGCATTTCAGTATGCATTATGCATTGAAGGCAGAAGAGAAGTGTAAGAGAGAGAGAGAGAGAGGGCATAAAATAAGAAAGGGTCTAGCCTGCAAGTCAAATCGAGAGGAAATATGTCTAGATTTTCTCCTAATGAGGATAAGGAGGAGACGAGAGATGATAGAAGAGGGTGTTAAGAGAGGATTTCATGGATGCTGAAGAGGCCCAAGAAATTTTAGGAGGCATATAATTCGTTATAATTGCAATAGATAAGGACATAAAGCTTATGAATGTCCGCAAAACTCAAAAAATGTTAACAAAAACTTTATTGTGCAGGAAGAACTTCAGGACGCAGTAATTGAAGCTAAATGGGAGAAAAACTGATGTTGCAAAAGACAGTGGCAGTTGTAACTGATGCAACTCAAGAAGCAGATTGGAGATGGAAGAATGTATTTAAAAGTCGATGTGTATGCCAATGTAAGGTGTGCAAGATTATTATTGACAATGGATCTTCAAACAACTTGGTAAGCACTGAGATGGTTCAAAAGTTGAATCTGGCCTATTTTCCTAATCTGACTCTGTACAAAATTTCATGGCTGCAAAAGGGTCATAACTTGTTGGTGAATAACTTGTGTTGTGTATCTTTTAATATCGAACCTTATAAAGACAAGGTTTTGTGTGATGTGGATCCTATGTATGTTTTCCATTTGTTTCTTAATAGACCATGGCAGTTTGATAGAAAAGCACTGCATGACAAAGAAGCAAATACATATGAAGTACAGGTCAAGGGTAAAAGGCATCTCTTGAATCCTTCAAGGGAAGAAGATTGGCCAAGTGCATCTACCTCATCGGTAGTGCTCATGGGAAGGAAAGAGTTTCAGTTACAGTGTTATTTCTTGATCACAAAGAAGGATAAATTGTGAATAAGCAAGATTCATCAACATAAGTGTGATGATTATTACAGGAACATATGCACATTGTGCCCATGAAATTGCCAGCCAGCTTACATTGCTGAGTATGAGTCTTTGCTCCTTAGCCTTGAATTAGCTAAAGATATGGGTATCAAATTCCTAGAATTTTTTGGAGATTTTGAACTTATAATCTTCCAAGTCAAAGACAAGTAATCCACAAAGAATGAAAGGTTAAAACGATATAAGACGGTTGTGTTGAGCCTCATTAATCATTTCGAAGCTTTCTCTCAATGTCATCCCTATTACCCCCCCATGCCTAGGGGTAACTAGAGGAGATCATGTCTCATGGCCCGCAATGGAGAACATGATCCTAACCATGATGATGATCAGCATGTCCACAGATGGCAGCCCAGCATCCCCCTCCTCATTCACCTTTACAGATACAGGTCAACCAAGGCTCATCACATTCAAGCAACCCAGAGTATGGGAGATGATAAGCCATCGTCACCATGAAGTATGTTAGTCCGTCTTTCATGCAAAGTGTTGTGCTTAATTTGTCGGGCATGTGGATGAGGATCTTTGGTTGAAGTTGGATAATGAATCACTGGTTTGGGAAATTGTGTCAGTTGCCTTGTTTCACCTTGGTGGTCAGCTTTTGTGACCTAGTCCCGTGTTGTCACCGCCTAGGAAGAAAGGGTACTACTGGGGGGGCCTCACAAGGGTAATGTTTCATTCCCCACCATACTTAACACTTTCCATCCTGGAGCCTCTCATAGTGTACTAAACTTCAGCAATGGGTCATGGTCCATTCTCTCATGAGAAGAGGGGCTGAAGGCCCAGAGGTTGATTGCAACTGCTAATAAAAGAATAAGAAACTGATGCTAAAGAAAGAAAGGAATGATAGCAAAAAGGAATAACAAAAGCTAGTCCAAACTCCAAACTTGAGCTCTACTCTTTTAATGCCCACCCCGGTCCCAAATAGCAATGCAATAGCTTGAAACCTTATAAAGGGGACTTGCAAATATAAATTTATATAATAAAGTGGACTAGAAAGATGGTTGATAAAGGGGTTTGGGAAAAATATCACATAAATATGGGGTAACTCGAGAGCAAGTGCATCCTCCACAAAGGGGCTCATAGAGATGGATTCAATGACACCATGAGCCATGAAGTAATCCCTAAAACCATGTCACTATCACACTTACTCTTTAAGGATTTTTACTTTCTCTGTCACTCTCAGGACTTATCCCTCTACTTGGATTATTTTATTTCCTATACGGTTGGATGAAGGCCCTCCTATACTTAAACTTGGTAACTCACATGGGGTCTTGGGTTGGTGTGATGCTTGAAGGGAATACTGAGGTGAATTGTCTTACATGGATTATGTCTTAAGTTGCAGCTTACTTTGCATGTTTTAAGGGCTAATGTTTCTTATAAAATTTAGCTAACCATGTTTTATACTTTGATTTGTTTTGGATGGCCTTGACATGGTTCTTGAGGGACGTCCTGGGCTTGTACCTAGGACGTTCTACCTTTATTGCAAGACTTTGGCACATGTGATGGAGAGCAGTGGGTCATCCAATGACTCACCACCCTCAAACATTGGCTCTCACATCCTCAAAACCCTGAACGATGGATAGATGGGCTTGCCAGGAGTAGATTCAATCATGATGGCACACAGATGGGTTGGAAGCCCCACAAGCTAGGCAGAGTACCCCAAGGACTTATTTTGCCCCAGGATCAGGGACGTTGCAGCAACAGACAGTCAGAGACAGTGCAAAGATGAGATGCAACTCCCCAAGGCCTAGATGCATCACCCAAATCCTGGATGTTGGCCTTATTATGGTGATGATGTCACCTTCTAGAGTATGACGTTGCTAGGGTTTGATGCACACATGGGGTATTGATGACACATGGCATGATTTTCAATGAGAAGAGACATCACTTGCTCCCACCCTGCTTGGGATTGATGCCACTTGGCCTTTGGAGGTCTCCTGCTTGCCCTAGAGACCTTGACGTCTCACACGTGTGATGTATTTTGCATTTATTACACATTGTAAAGGTTAAATGAGGGGTTGACCCCACTTGAATTGTGAATTTGTTATGTTATGTGGACAAAAGTGAGATGCTAGGCCTCATATTAGAAGGCCAGCCTCACTTTCATTTTAGGATCATGATTCTCCCACCTTTGTGAGATACACTTCTGAAATTTTTGCCCTTTTGGGGTAACTAGCACTTCTCTCTCATGTGCTATGCTTGGAAAGGCCTCTTGTGGATAGATTTGCTTATTTTGGATGGATATTTCTGCAATTAGGGTTAACTTCTCTTGGTTTATTGGATGAAGTAAATTTCTGCAATTTATGTTCATGTTATTATTGTTTATGGTGAAATTGTTATTTGTTGCAAGGAATCTTGTTTATTGAAACCCTAAGAGAGGAACATAAGTGCTTCTTCCTCTCACAAGGTGATATTTGTCTAAAATTGGTTAATTGTCCTTACTAGAGTTAGAACCCTAAATCCTTGAAGTGATAACACTTTAGGATTTTAGCCCTAAACATTTGATCTTTGACGTAGTTGAAGCTACAAGAAGGGAGAAACGATTTCTAGGGCCCAAATGTGCTTGCACCCTAGAAGTCCTTCTCCTCAAGATCTAAGACCTAAAGCCCAAATGTGCTTGCACCTTAGGGTTTAAACCCTACCTCTTGGTTTCAAGTAGGCCAACCTTCGAGCTTAGTTGCATTGAAAGACTCCATACCCTAGAAAGGCACTAATCTAAGAAGCAACTCTCTTGGTGAACTAATTGACAAACACTCTCTCTCAAAACTCTCAAGCATCCTACTAATCATACTAACACTAACATTAGCAAACTCACTAAATAATTTGTTGTTGTTATAAAAGATTTGCTACTTCCATCCAAATTACATTAATTTTCTGCATACACCAATCTATTGGTGGCTTAACTCACTCAGAAATTTCCTTCAACAATTGGATAATATTCTATTGGTTATATGCTAAATTTTCATGGTCAATTGTAGAATTTCTAAGCACTAATTATTGCTGCTGTTACAAATCACTTATTGCTGTTATAAGACTGGTTTCCTGCTGCAATTTGCAACAGCCATAGCAATCTAACTTGTCTAGTGTCTAAAATGTTGAATTAAATTAAAAAGTACCTAGGACAAGTGTTTCCCATCACCTAGGCACCTAGGGGTGAGAAAGTGTCCAATGTGGTCCCTAGTAATTAATTTCATGTGAGGTGAAATTAAATGTGATTTTGTTAAGAACCAAATATCAATATAGCATAGAAAAAACTCAGAATAAGTACTCAACGGTTTGAAAAAGAGATAATTTCAGATAATAAGCCTTTATGAAATTAAATGTGACTTTATGAAAAGTTAAGTGAAGTGGGTGAATGAAGAGACATTTCATCACCACCGTTGATCTAGTCTATCCTCCATCGTTGGATTAGATGACCCTTTACCTTCCCTCATGAGGTCGAATTAGGGAAAGAGGCGCCCCCATCTTTGGCATTCTTCATGAGTTTTGGAGAGCAAGAGAGAGAGAAGTCGAGCTAGAGAAAAGAGGAAAGTTGTTGAGTACTGACACGCATTCCAAGGCAAAAGGACAGCACAAAATTCAAGGCAGAGTACAGCCAACAAAGGGCCATACAGTATGGATCTTGGTGAGGCTGTACAGCAGAAAAGGGCACAAAAATCGAGGTCGTATTGCAGATTTTTGAGGCAGAGTTGGCATGAATTTCAAGGCTGTCATACAGCAGCTTTGACACAGAAATCGAGACAACGGGAGTTGGCACAAATTTCTGAGCAAAGTTCGTACAGTTCGTACAGCAAGAGGGCATGAAATTTGAGGGTCGTACAACACTGTTTTCTGGGCAAGAATTTATAAACAGTTTGGCCCTGTTTTCAAGGAAGATTGTTGGGCACATTCTTGAGATAAGTTTGTGTGATTTGCTGATAATTTCACCGCTGTAAAAAAACATTATTTCTCTCAGCTCAAAATAATAAAAAACCTCTCTCACTGGTTTTCCCCTTGTGGATTTTTCCAGGGTCTAATTTTGACCAAGAAGAAGAAGAGTGTCCTAACAAGAAGAAGAAGTAGGTTGCAGCTTCAGCTGATTTGGAGGAGTTTACCCACAGGTTCGAGAAGGAGTATTCATTCACTGTTGCTGTGTCTTTCCTCTAGAGAACCATCTACCGGTATTTGGTACATTGATAGCGGTGCCTCCCACCATATGATAGGTGTTTGTGAGTACTTCATTGATCTTACAGAGATTGGAGATCTTGAGGTGGTACTTGGAGATGACTCAATGGTCAAGACGGTTGGTAGTGGGACAGTATCATTTCAGAGGGGATCTCTACCTCCGATGTTGTTGAGGGATGTCCTATATGTTCCAGGTTTGAAGAAGAACTTGGTGTCAGTTTCCACTATTGAGGATAGGGGATATGAGGTATTGTTCCGTGATGGGCATGTGCTCTTGTATCCTAAAGTATCCAATGTCACTTCGACGAAAGTGATTGGGATCCGGCATGAGAAGTTGTACAAGCTCATGTTTCATCCTACTAGAGCATTGATGCATAGTACCAACAACAGTGACCTTTGTGACTTATGGCATAGGAGGATGGCCCATTTGCACCATGGGGCTTTGAGGATCCTGAGAGAGATTGTGACTGGAGTGCCAGAGTTCAGTATAGAGCACCAGGAGGTGTGCAAGGGGTGTGCTCTTGGGAAGTACACCAAGACTGTTTTTCCAAGCAGTGACAACAGAGTAGCAGGTATTCTTGATATGATTCATACTGATGTATGTGGTCCTGTGTCTTTTGCCTCTTTGATTATATTTTTGCATTATGTCACTTTCATTGATGACTTCTCTCGGAAGTCTTGGATTTTCTTCATGAAGACCAAAGGACAGGTCTTCCAGTGGTTCCAAGAGTTCAAAGCTCTTGTGGAGAACCAAACTGGGAAGAAAATCCAACTGTTGAGATCTGATAATGGGGGTGAGTATACCTCTAATGAGTTTAGTGAATTTTGTGCAAGGGAGGGCATTAAGAGAGAAGTGACAGTTCCTTACAACCCGCAGCAGAATGGGGTTGTTGAGAGGAAGAACAAGGCCATTGTTGGGGTTGCGAGAGCCATGTTACATGATCAAGGGTTACAATTGTTTCTTTGGGCTGAGGCTTGCAACACTGCAGTTTATCTGCAAAATCAGAGTCCACACAAAGTCTTGGGGGATAAGACTCCTAAGGAGGCTTTCTATAGGAAGAAGCCAGAGGTGGGGCACTTTAGGATCTTTGGGTGCCTTACTTATTCACATGTCCCTTCTGAGAAGAGGACAAAGCAAGATCCCACGGCAGAGAAGGGCATCTTTGTTGGGTATAGCGACACCTCGAAGGCTTTCCGCATATACATCCCCTCTTTGAGGAAGACAGTTGTGTGACAAGATGTGAGATTTGAGGAGGATAGAGCCTTCCGGAGGTCACGAGATATGGAGCAAGGGGGAGCAGTCAACGCCTCAGACACAGGTGAGTCCTTCACAGAGCATAGTGACATAGAGTTCAGGACCACCTACTTCAGGGACTATTGGTCCACAAGTGACAGGGTCACAAGTTACTAGTCCTCAGGTTACTGGTTCACAGAGTACTATTTCTCAATCTATTGGTTCACAAACAACCTCGGGATCATCTTCAGGTACACAGTCTTCAGATGGTGGGATTGAGGAGGAGGAGTCCCCTCCACATGATGCTACTTCAGAGAAGAGGAAGCCCAAGTGGCTTCAGGACACTTTGAAGGAAGCAAAGGGTTCAGTGGGGAATCCTAGGTAGGTTGTGAGGGAGTGTAAACCTCCTGAGAGGTTTTGCAACTATCTTTCAATGGTGAGCAGCATCAAAGAGTCCAAGCCTTCCACTTTTGAGGAGGTAACAGGTCAGCAGGTCTGGAAGGACGCCATGGTGGAAGAGAACAATTCCATCATGAAGAATATGTTTGGGAGGTGGTTCCGAGACCTGAGGGGAAGTCAGTGGTGACTTCTAGGTGGCTCTACAAAATCAAGTATGATGTTGATGGAAGCATTGAGAAGTTCAAAGCTCGGTTTGTAGCTCGAGGGTTCTCACAGGTAGAGGGAGTAGACTATGATGAGACCTTTGCTCCGGTTTCCAAATATACCTCGATCAGGGCAGTGATATCCATTGCAGCAGAGATGGGTTGGAAGATCCATCAGATGGATGTGAAGACAGCATTTATGAATGGTCTTGTAGAGGAGGAGGTGCACATTGAGCAGCCTCAGGGCTTTGAGGTGCATGGGAGAGATTCTCATGTGTGTAGACCGAAGAAGGCATTGTATGGGATGGAGCAAGCTCTTAGAGCTTCGTATTCCAGGATAGATACATACTTGCAGTAGATAGGTTTCAAGAAGAGTGAGGCGGATCCCAACCTGTATTACATTGTGGTTGGAGAGGATCCTCTCATTCTTGTGCTATATGTGGATGATCTCTTCATTAGAGGGGTTGAGAGACTCATAGCTGGTTGCAAGGAGAGCCTTGCTTCAAATTTTGAGATGAAAGACATCGGTCCGATGCACTACTTCTTGGGATTGGAGGTTTGGCAGGAGCCGGGACATATCTTTCTGGGACAGGGCAGATATGTTGTTGACATTCTGATGAGATTTCGGATGGAGGATTGTAAGCCCATGTCCACTCCTATGATAACCAACTAGAAGAAGCTTCATTCTTCTAAGTCAAAGTTGGTTGATCCCACGTTGTATTGTCAGTTGATTGGTTCGTTGATGCATCTAGTCAACACCGGACCAAATCTTCGTTTTGTTGTCAAATCACTTAGTCAGTTTATGGTGGAGCCTCAGAGAGTGCATTGGGTGGCAGCAAAACATGTGCTCAAGTACCTTAAGGGTACGATGGATTATGGTCTGAACTATGAGAGAGGGGATGGAGTCCAATTGATTGGCTACACATATTTAGATTGGGTTGGATGTGCCAGTGACAGGAAGAGTACCTCAGGTTGTTGCTTTGGATTGGGCTCAACAGTGGTGTCTTGGTTCAGTCGAAAGCAAAATTTGGTGGCTTTGAGTTCTGCAGAGGCCAAGTATATGGTAGCCAGTCAAGCTAGTTGTGAGGCCATTTGGCTTCACAAGTTGTTGGTTGGGTTGGTGTGTAGATGAGGCCCATGGTGATCTACTATGACAATCAAAGTTGCATTAAACTCTCTGAGAATCCATTTTTTCATGACAGGTCTAAACACATCGAGATTAGATATCACTTCATTCGGGATTATGTTCAGAGAGGAGCAGTTGAGCTACAATATATATCTACAAATGAGCAGGTGGCGAACATCTTCTCTAAAGCTTTGGGGAGAGGCAAGTTTGTACCTTTCAGAGATAAGCTTGGTGTGGTGAGGAACACTTTCCTCGGTAAGAGGGAGTGTTGAATTAAATGAAAAAGTACCTAGGACAAGTGTTTCTCATCACCTAGGCACCTAGAGGTGAGAAAGTGTCCAATGTGGTCCCTAGTAATTAATTTCATGTGAGGTGAAATTAATGTTGGAGTTTTTGGTATGCTCATTTAACCATAGACAATGTCACATCATTGTCCCCCAACCATAGGCATTCATATATGCCACCCCCGAGCACACTAACCTTTACTTAGATAGATTCCGTTCATAAAGCAAGTCCAATCAGATAAACCCTAGCACAAGTGATAGCTCAACCAGAAATACCACCATAGCTGCAGCAGCAACAACATACAAAGGTAGCGCACCTCCTCAAGGAGTAGCACACAAGAGAGAGATACCAAAAGACTGAACAAGAATAAATTGTGCAGTTGCAGCTAGAGCGTCACATCCTCCAAACTTGCGCCTTGCTTCTGTGTAGCTGGGAGAGTGTGAGTGAGTAAACAAATGAGCCAAGACATCCTCTATTTATAGTCTTCTTGGCCACTAGACTGGGCCGACTTCTTCTCTAGACATGTGTCTTTTCATCATTTCTTTATTCTTCTAGGCCGACTTCTCTTCTAGGGTATTTCAATATCTGTTCACTGGATCTCTTGCTTCTGAAATCTTCTCCGCATCTAAGAAAGGTCATCTAGGAGGGAAAGATCCTCCCGTAGCTACCAAAACATCAACAATTAAATGTGACTTTATGAAAGGTTAAGTGAAGTGGGTGAATGAAGAGACATTTCATCACCACCGTTGATCTAGTCTATCCTCCACCGTTAGATTAGATGACCATTCACCTTCCCTCATGAGGTCGAATTACGGAAAGAGTCGCCCCCATCTTTGGCATTCTTCATGAGTTTTGGAGAGCAAGAGAGAGAGAAGTCGAGCTAGAGAAGAGAGGAAAGTTGTTGAGTACTGGCATGCATTCCAAGGAAAATGGACAATACATAATTCAAGGCAAAGTACAGCCAACAAAGGGTCATACAGTAAGTATTTTGGTGAGGTCGTACAGCAGAAAAGGGCACAAAAATCGAGGAGGTTGTACTACATATTTATGAGGCAAAGTTGGCACGAATTTCAAGGTTGTCGTACAACAGCTTTGAGTCTTTGACACAGAAATCGAGACAATAGGAGTTGGCACAAATTTCTCAGCAAAGTTCGTACAATTCGTACAGCAAGAGGGCACAAAATTCAAGGACCATACAACATTGTTTTTTGGGCACGAATTTCTAGACAGTTTGGCACTGTTTTCAAGGAAGATTGTTGGGCATGTTATCCCCATTTTGTGGATAACTAAGGAGATTATGTCTCGAGGCCCTCGGGTTGCAGATATGGAGTGTCGAGAGACTACATGACTAGCAGTATCCTTTTCCATAGATGGAGATACTTCTCACCACCACAAAGGTCGTAGATTTTCAGATGGCATTCACCACACCAGTTGGCTTCCAGAAGGCAATGAGCCTTGCTCCATGAGGTACAAGTCAGTATTATGGTGAGCATCATTTCAATATTTGAGGCATTTAAGTATGTTGTATCTTAGACTGCTTTAGATTTCATGATATATGCTTGGACATTATGCTTTTTGCCCTGCTTCACCTTGGTGGTTGACTTTGTGCCCTAGTAAGTGGTCTTCCTTGGGGGCTTAGA
>CBVK0100005288.1:0-15526 GCA_900067695.1 Picea abies | reverse complement strand
TAACTTTTGCATACGATCTCCATTTTAGGCGTGTGATAGCTCGTTGGAAAGGTATCATCATGGAAATTAATTTTGGGGGCTCAATCATGCCTTCAGCTATCATTGAGAACCTCTATCTCGAAAAACCTTCATTTATGCCCTCAAAATGGCCCCGGAAGTTAAAACCTACTAAAAATAGTAAATTGCCAAAATTGCCATAAAGTTGTTTTGAGCCAGTTGGAAAAGGTGGGTGGCCACCAATATCCACCCGGATCAGTAATCTTCCTCTTTAAAAAATTGAATCTTTTCTCTTCTTCTTCTATCCATTGAAAATATTTATGTGTTTTCTTCACTGTGTCTATCATTGGCGCGCTAATTCCACTGAAATTCTTGATGAATTTTTTGTAGAAACTAGCCAATCCATGAAAACTTCGAACTTCAAAGATACTCTTTGGTGATGGCCAATTCTTAATCACCTCCACTTTATCTGGATCCATCTTCAACTTATCTACAGAAATAACAAACCCTAACTAAATGAGTTTTGTCTTCATGAATGATGATTTCTTCATATTTATCAGCAACTTCTCTTGTTGTAGCCTCTTCATCACTGTAGCCAAATGTTTCAGATGCTCTGCCTCTGTTCTACTAAAAATCAGTATGTCGTCAAGATATACAATGACGAACTTTTTGATGAAATCCTTTAGGACTTCATTCATCAATCTCATGAAGGTACTTGGCATGTTTGTTAAGCCAAATGGCATAACAAGCCATTCATACAACCCTTCATTAGTCTTGAATGTTGTCTTCCATTCATCACATTCTCTCATATGAATTTGATGATAACCACTTTTCAAATCAATATTTGAAATAAATTTTGCCCCACTAAAAAAATCCGTCAAATCGTCCATCCTTGGCAATGGAAATCTATACCTGATGGTAATCTTGTTAATTTCTCTTGAGTCTGTAGACATCCTCCAGCCTCCATCTTTCTTTGGGCTGAGCACTGTTGGAACAAGACATGGACTCAAGCTTTCTCTAACCAACCCTTTGTCCATTAAATCTTGGACCTGTCTTTTGACCTCTTCATTCTCTTACAACATCAATCTGTAAGCTGCTTTGTTTGGTAAACTGGATCTAGGTATAAGATCGATGTGATGACTTATACTTCTGATCAGTGGCAACGAATGAGGTAGTTAGTCCACTACTATATCAGCAAATTCTTCCAGTAACTTCTGGATTTCCTCTGGTAAATCATCCCCCTCGTATTGGTTAAAACAATCTAAGGTTTTCTGACCACGATGAATTGTGGATCTTCCTTCTTCTTAACCTCCTTAAGAAGTTCCTTCCCACTCATGAGAAGTGCAGTGTTGCTTATTTCAGGCTTCACCTCTTTGTCCTTAGTCAGAAACAACATGTGAGTTCTCCCATTCTTCTATAGGGTGTATGTGTTCTTTCTCCCATCATGAATCACATTCCTATCATATTGCCACGGTCTACTCATCAATATATGACAAACATCCATGGGAATGACATCACACAATATCTTATCGTTATATCCTTCTATTTTAAATTCAACTAAACATTGTTTAGTGACATTTACCTGATGTTCTTTTTGTAGCCATGAAACTCTGTATGGACTTGGATGTTCAACAATCTCCAGCTCCAGCTTTTCTACCATCTCCATAGAAATGAGATTGTCCGTGCTACGACTGTCCATTATGACCTTGCATACCCTGTCTTTGGTCTTACAAGTAGTCCGAAAAAGACTATTCCTTTGGACTGGATTCTCCACCTCCTTTTCTGGCATTAAGAGAACTTTCCTCATCACCAGTGATCTTCCACCTTTAGCATCCTCTGCTTCAACATTCTAACTTTGTGCTTCAACAATGTGAGTTTGACCACCTTCTTTATTCTTATCTGGACATTCATAAGACTTATGTCAATTCTTTGCACATGTGAAGCATTTTATTTCGCCACCTCTGCCTCTTCCTCTTCCTCTGGTTCGAGGAAAAGTATTATTATCAGCATACTGTCCTCTTTGTTTGGCATACTACCTTCTTTGTGAGCTTCCACCTCTCTGAGTTTGAGGTTAAGGTTTCTTCCACTCTTCCTTAGGTTTCTGATTCCTATCCATGGCAATTGTTTTGCCTCTGGGCTAACTTCTGCCTTGGCCTCTTTGACCCTGCTTTTGACTCAGCTTCTATTCAGCTTTTAGAGCCATATGATAAGCATCTTCCACCATTTGGATGGTCATCATACTCATATCATATTGGATGTCGTATCTCAGACCATTCATATACCTGGCAACCTTTTCATCATCACTTTCCCTATGACCTGCGTTGATGTTCAGCATATAGATTTCTTCAGTGTACTCCTTCACTAACATCAGCTTCTGTCTCGAATTTTGCATTCTTAGAAACAGAGTAATTTAATAATCCTTGGGTATGAGTTTTTCTTTCATATTTGAATCATTCTATCCTGACTCTTGATTTTTTGTTACCTTTGGAGTGTCTGTCAGCTTGTAGTTCATCCCACCAAAATGTTGCATGTCCTTTAAGTCTTGTGACAACATGTTTGATCTTTTTGTCTTCCTCGACATCTTCATAGTCAAAATATGTGTCCATAGCTCTAATCCAGTCTAGAAGCTCTTCAACATCTAGGTTTCTCTCATATACTGGAATGTCCATTTTTTCCCTGGCACCCATCCTTGCAACAACCCTTTGTAGGCATTCATTTGCTGCATCCTCTATTGCAACTTCTTCTCCTTTATGATCGGCTTCATTTTCACTTTTAAAATCACAGAGATCCCCAGCACCGGCTACATGCCTCTGCGCTATTTCCATAGCATCCATCCTAGCATGCAAGTCACACACATCTCTTGCCCCTGGTGGATCAGGTGTTTGTCTATTTCTTCTTCTCAGTAGCATGGCTGTAAAATTCCTCCTTTTCCTTCTACAGAAAGAAAATAAATTTTTTCTATGCTCTAATACCAAACTTGACGTAGACCCCTCCCCAGACCCGTAGGTCGAGATCCACATAGGATCTTTTCTTTTTGGCCCCTGAGAGCTCAACTGGCTCTTCTATTTCCTTTTTGGGAAATCTACCCACAACAACACCTTGAGGGAATTCCTCCTTTTTTGGGGGATATCGAATTTCGCGATTTCGCGAATCCCTTAGTCAAGCACCTTACCTCTTCAACCTCTGAAACCCGAAATACTTAAACACTTGAACCTTCTTGATGTCAATTTTGGCTTTTCGACTTTCACGAATTCGGGAGTTGCGATGTCATGCAACTCTACTCCTCGACTCCCGAAATCCCAAAACCTGAATTACCGAAATCTCGAAATCCCCCTTTTAAGGAGATCAACGACTGTGAACTCTCCCTTGATCCAACGGTCAACGCTATTTCGCGTATTGGGAGTTTGATATGCCAAATCTCGAACTTTGTATTCTCTCCACCTTTCGGTCTCCGAAATCTCAAAATTCTTAAATAGTACATCACCTCGTTGTTTCACAAACTCGACGGGAAGTCTTTTGTCCTTCCACATGTCTCTTTCTCCTTGTTTCAGATTTTCTCCTCTACTATATCCCGAACTCTCTCCCTCAAGACTTCTGAAACCCCAAACTCCAACCTTCCACTTCTCTGCTCTACACTGATGAGAATCCTTTCGGACTTCGGGTACTTGATGTGTCAAGACCCAAACTTGTAACTCGGATTTCTGAAGTCCGAAACTCCAAAATGATCCGACGGTCCTAGAAATATTGATCAACGGTTGACGTTAATCTAGGCTATCCAAAGGATGGATCTATCCTCACTGTTATCCCTCTTGCATCTTTCGCAGATCCAACAATCCCCGTTGTTTCAGGATTCTCCTTGAAGAATTTCAACCGTCCAAACTTTTCCTCAAATAATTATGGTTCTAACTTGGCCATTACACGATGACCAAAGAATCCTCTTATGCTCTTCAACACCTTGAGGGCATGAACTCTCCTGAGCTTCCTTTCTCAAACTCAAATATCCTATGATATTTCTGCACGCACTCCTTGCGACACTCTTCAAATATGTCTAAGTATTTGAATCCTTTGACTTTGTGCAACTCCTTGCGATAGTAGTCTTCAACTCTCTCTTTGGTTGATAAGTTTTGAACTTCCAACCAGCCTGTGCACACTTTGTGTGGCTTCTGTGCCTGACTTGTACTTCTGCGGGAAATGAGAACAACGATATCCCTTCTGAGCTTTCAGAGATGAACTCTAAACCCGTCAACGCACTCCTTGCGGACACTCCACTACACTCCTTGCAGGAACTCTTGCTTAGATAGAGAAACAATTGAAACTCATTCCCTTACTCTCACAAACTTCAAATACTTAACATGAAATCATACATACATAGAATAAAAGCAATTGTACAACAGAAAGAGTAAAACAACCATGAGAATAACATTCAACATGTATACACAGAAAGCATTAGAATAGCATGAGTCTAAATCAAAGCTTCATATATTAATCTCAGAACTTCTGTACATGGGCTCTTCTACACAACTCTTTTTTTCTTCTCTTCTCTATGCTCTCTTCTCAATTGATAATGTTAATGTTACAAATGATACAAGATGAGGGTGTCTATAGTTGGTTTTACCTCCTACGCTCTAAATTGTCTAATCCGCATTTAAATCTACCTACATACATTAATTATGCATAAATTCCTTCACCTACTACAGATGAGAGCAACTGCTCAAGATCTGTTTACAATCTCTAAGTGTACTTCCTCTTAACCATTATGTTAATGTTTGAAAACATTTCAAAAAATGTGTGCTGGTGCTTTCTAGTTGTCTTCCTTCTTCGCGCTTGCTTACTGCTTGCAATGCTCCTGCATCACAAAACCTATGTTTTCAATAGTTGTTGTAACCCATTACATGGAAGAGACACCTAATGCAAAGTGTAAGATTCATGTATGAATACAACAAGAACAATTCAACAGTATTCTTCAACCTTATTCATCCTATTGTTCCTGAGCTTACATGATTGATTCATACAATTTTGCACCTATAAAACACAATTTTATGGACAAAAGCACAAGGTTACATATCTGTTATTTTCAAAAACTTAAGAAACCCTTAATAACAAACCTCTTGAATGATGTTTTTGGCACCAAATATCACCCCACCTACTGAAAAGTGTTTCAAGACCACCTACTGAAAACTATGTTAGTGTACCATTTGTAACTTCCAGTCAGACACCATACAACTACAGATTGCAGAGGAGAGGTTCCATAAGAAACACCTTGAAGTACTGAGCCGAACTGTCGAGCAGATGAAAAAAATTACCAAATTGACTGAAAGTGATAAAAAACAAAAAAAAGACATAAAAATCTTAAGGTTGAAAAACATAACTACATCTATACATCTGCAATACTTAGTCAATAAATGAAAAGCCATGTGACGCAAACCCCAACCCTTGGGTCAAGATCTACTCAGGATCGTTCAAATCTCCTTGAGCCGAAGTGGCTCCTTTGATTCCCTTTGGAACCTTCAACAATCCACAGGTCGTTTGGAAACTCCACTTGTGCGAACAAGCACTAGGCATGAGCTTCACCCTCACGTGACCACAACTGTCCTTGGCATAAGTGCCTTTCGCAATTCACAATTCGCGAGTTTATGAGTTGAAGACCCTCGACTCTTCTTTTCCAGCCTCCTGATACCCGAAATGACGATACAGTTATAGCCCCTTTCTCGCTAGCGCTTCTACGAGTGACCACCGGATAGAGCTAACAACTAGCACCTCTCGCAACTTCGCTGCTTCGCGAGTTGAAGGATTCAATTTTGGCGCTCTCCCTTTACGAAACCCTGAGAGACAATGGTTGACTTCCTTTTCTCACTTCTCGCAACTCCCAATCTCATGAGTTGGAATGTTGAACCTCCGGGCCCTTCTTTTACAAAACTCTGAGGCGCAAAAGTCAGAGAAGGTTTGACTCCTTCAGTGCTTCTCAGAACTCACAACCTCACGACTTGAATTGTTGAGCCTTTTTGCTCCTTTCTTACGAGAATCCAAACCACAAGAAATCAACAGGGTGTTGACTCCCTTTTCAAATGACATGTGTTGACCACCTGTCACCACTTCTTCCTCTCTCTAGCATCTTATCATCACGCCACCTGTCAGTTACGTGGTTCCCACCAAGCGAACGTGCCACCTATTGCACGAGCCCTCGGTTCTCGGCCCTTCGCGATCTCGCTCATTGAAAAGAACCTCTTTCAACACCCAAGTCTCTGATACGCGATAGCTCTGTGGGGTCCTGATCCAACGGTTTTCTCGTGCCTTGGATATAATGGTTTGGATCTCTTCCTCTGTTTCTTGCAACTCGGGACCTCGCGACTCCAAGAGATTGGTCTTCCACCTCCAAACTCATGAACCCCAAGTTCGTGAAATGATCCGACGGCCCAAACTGACCATGATTGATGATCCTCGTTGATCCTTGACACCAACAAAATGGGTTCATCCTAACCTTATCCACCCTGCAACTCCTCTAGATCCTACGGTCCTCACAACTTCGCAAATTCTCCACTAAGAATTTTGACTGTTCAATTTCTTCCTCTATGACTCCTGCGAGATGAACTGGTGTTCTCCCTTCTGATCTTTACTTTTGCTGGATGACTTCGACCCTCATCTCCCATTGAAGTATTTCAATTTTTTCCTTCCTTTGAGGTATTCAAAGGTGTTATCCCTCCTAAGATTTCCCTTCCAAACTCAAGGTTCCCAAAAGGGTTTCCTTCTTGCACTCCTTACTGCAAACCTTCAAATAACTTCTAGTTATTTGATTTCTCGACCCTATGCACTCTTTGCAATAGTGATCCTTCAATATTTTCCTTAGGTAATACTTCCAAGGATTCGAATAGCCTGCACACACCTTGCACAACTTCTGTGCCTCACCTGCACTTCTACTGAAATGAGAACAACGGTATCCTTCCTGAGCTTTCTGAGATAAAACTCAAAACCCTTGTCAATGCACACCTTGCGGACGTTTCACTGCACTCCTTGCAAAAACTTCTCTCACTCAAGAAGAGAAACAATTGAAACTCGTTCTCTCTTTCTCTCAGACTTCAAACATTGAACATGAAATCATACATTCAGCATAGTATTAAAGAAAATGCATAACAGAGAGATTAAAACAACTGTAGGCATATCATTCACCATGTATAAATATAAAACATCATAACACCATGAAATCTGATTCAAAGCTTCTTATATTAATTTAGGCTCCTGTACATGGGTCTCTCTCTACAACTCTCTGTTTTTTTTTTCTTTTTTTCTAATGTTCTAATTGAATCTCATAATACAAAGACAAGGGTGTCTGTATCTGTTTTCCCTCCTACTATTCTAAACTATCTAATCTATAATTCAAATCTACCTACTTTCATTAACTGGGCTTAAATGCCTTTTACAATGACAGATGAGAGAAAATTGCTCAAGATATGCTTACAACATGCAAGTATGTTTCCCTTAACTACTACATTAATATCCGCTTCTTAATCTTTCAAAAACATTTCAAAACATGGAAAATGTGTGTTGCGCTTTTTCCAGCTGGCTTCTACTTTCATGCTCTCTTGCTACTGGCAATGCTCCTACATCATACTCCGTCGCTTGAAAATTTTCATGAACTCCTATTCATGAGCTCTTGCACGGTCTTCCCATGCTTATGAATTTTTGCTGCATCTTCCCAACTAGCATCTTCAACTGGATGTCCCTTCCACTTGACCAAGTATTCAAAATACTCTTTTCTACTGGTCTTCCTGCTGACTCTCTTGTCAATTATGCATTCCATCGGTGGCTTTTCAGCTATAGGCATTTGTTTGGTCCACTGAACCTCTGTCTATTCACCTCTGCTCCTACTTCTTAATCTCTGTAAGGATACAAATCCACAACATTGAATATCAGTGAAATTCTGATCCCATCAGGTAATTCAATCTCATATGCATTTACCCCAAATTTCCTTATGATCTTGCATGGTCCAATATTTTTCATGTTTAGTTTATTATATGTTCCCCTTGGGAATCTTTCCCTCCTCGGATGTGCAAGAATCATATCACCAACTTCAAATTGAAGTTCTCTCCTATGTTGATCTGCTCTACGCTTATATTCTTGACTTGAACTCTGCAATCGCTCCTTGACCCGGCTGTGAAGCTCCTTCATTGCTTCTGCAAAGTCCTTTGCACTATCACTTCTGAATTCAGTTTGTTCCACATCTCTTAATTTAGAAACTCCCCTTGGTTGCATTCCATATATAATTTGGAATGGAATCTACGCTGTGCTTCTGTTGAGTGAATCATTGTAAGAAAATTCCATCTGTGGCAGAATGTGATCCCACTAACTGTGGTGTTTAGTCACTAAGTTCCTCAACAAGTCTCCCAAGATTTTGTTCACGACTTCTATCTTCCCATCCGTTTGAGGATGATATGCTGAGCTAAAACCCAAACTTGTCCCCAATGTTTTCCACAATGTTCTCCAGAAATTTCCAATGAACTTGGTATCCTGATCAGACACGATACTCCTTGGCAAGCCGTGAAGTCTGACGACTTCCTTGAAAAACAGGTTCGCAATATGAGTTGCGTCACTAGTTTTCTGGCATGGTATGAAATGTGCTATCTTGGAAAGTCTGTCGACTACCACAAATATTGAATCATAGCCTCTCTATTTTCTTGGCAGTCCCAATACGAAATCCATGCTCACTGCATCCCACAGCCTTTCTGGTATGGGTAATGGTTGATATAACCATGTGTTCTGCCTTTTCCTTTTTATATGTTGACCAATCCTGCATCTGTCCACAAATTTCTTAACATCTGTTCTCATCCCTGGCCAATAATATGAGCGATTCAACTTTGAGAACTTTTTTCATGACTGAAGTGTTCGGCAAATCCTCCACTGTGTTTTTCCATCAGCATATTCTCCCTCATTGAACATTTTGGAATACATAGCTGATTGCCCCTGAATAACAATCCATCTTGGATCATATGTTCGGTCCATTGGCTTTTGTCCCTGAGAACTGGATTCTCAGATGCCTCATATGCTTCCTCAAAATCTGGGTCATCCTTATAGATTTCTTTGAGGTTATCAAAACCCAAAGTATTGACTCTGAATTCCTGCATAACCAAACATTTCCTGTTCAAAGCATCAACAACTTTGTTAGCAGTTCCAGAAATATGCTTAATTACAAAAGTAAAATTCTGCATGAATTCAACCCATTTAGCATGTTTTTGTTTCAACTTCTCCTGTTGAGTCACGAATTGTAAAGCATGATTGTCACTGTATAAGACAAATTCTTTGGGAACCAAATAGTGTCTCCATTTCTTCAATGCTTGTATGACTGCATAGAATTCTTTGTCATATGTTGGGTATTTAATCTTTGCTTCATTCAGTTTTTCACTGAAATATGTGACTAGCCTGTCGTCTTGGCTTAAGACCGCTCCAATTGCAAATCCACTCACGTCACACTTGACCTAGAATGTCTTGCTAAAATCCGGAAAAACCAGAATTGGTTGTTCCATGATCTTCTTCTTCAGTAGGTCGAAGCTCTTCTCTGCTTCCTTTGTCCAGTGAAAAGACTTGCGTCTTTTCCTCACCATATCCATCATTGGTGCGCTAATCCCACTGAAATTTTGGATGAATTTCCTGTAGAAACTATCCAAACCATGGAAGCTTCGTACTTCAAACCCATTTTTTGGCGATGGCCAATTCTTAATTGCATCCACCTTTTCCAGGTCCATTTTCAGCTCATTCACAGAGATAACAAAACCCAAATAAATGAGTTATGTCCTCATAAATGATGATTTCTTCACATTAATCAACAATTTATATTGCTGTAATCTTTTCATCACTGTAGCTAAATGCTTTAAATTCTTTGCTTCTGTCTCATTGAAAATTAATATATCGTCAAGATATACAATGACGAATTTCCCAATGAAATCCTTCAAGACTTCATTCATCAACCTCATGAAAGTACTGGGTGCATTCGTTAAGCCAAATGGCATGACAACCATTCATACATCCCTTCATTTGTCTTGAATGTTGTCTTCCATTCATCACCTTCCCTCATACGAATCTGATGATACCTGCTTTTCAAATCAACTTTTGAAAAAAACTTTGCTCCACTCAAGCAATCCATCAAATCATCCATCCTTGGTAATGGGAATCTATATTTGATGGTAATGTTTTTTATTTCCCTTGAGTCTATACACATTCTCTAGCCTCCATATTTCTTTGGGTTGAGCACTCTTGGAACAACGCATGGACTTAAGCTCTCTCTAACCAATCCTTTGTCCATTAAGTCTTAGACCTGTCTCTTGACTTCCTCATTCTCTTGCGGCATCAACCTGTACGGGGCTTTGTTTGGTAAACTGGCTCCAAGTATAAGATCGATGTGATGGATTATACTTCTGATAGGTGGCAACAAACAAGGTAGTTCGTCCACTAGTATATCAACAAACTCTCCCAACAATTCCAGGATTTCTTCTGGTAAATCATCCACTCTTGTACTGGTCAAAACAATTCTGGGCTTCCTGACCACAATAAATTGTGTGTCTTCCTTCTTCTTAACCTCCATAAGAATTTCCTTCCCACTCATGAGAAGTACAGTGTTTCTCACCTCTAGTTTCACTTCTTTATCCTTAATCGGCAACAACATGTGCATCCTCCCATTCTTCTCCAAGGTGTATGTGTTCTTCCTCCCATCATGAATCACGTTCTTGTCATATTTCCATGGTATACCCAACCATAGATGACAAACATCCATGGGAATGACATCACATAATATTTCATCTTTATATCCTCCTATTTTAAGCTCAACTAAACATTGTTTAGTGACATTTACCTGATGTCCTTTTTGTAGCCACAAAACTTTGTATGGGATTGGATGTATGATAGTCTCCAGCTCCAACTTTTCTACCATCTCTATAGATACAAGATTGTCTATGCTACTGCTGTCCACTATGACTTTGCATACCCTTGGGTATGATTTTTTCTTTCATCTTTGCAATCATTCTATCCCAACTCTTGATTTCCTGTTACCTTTGCAACGTCTCTTAGCCTGCAATTCATCCCACCATTATGTTACATGCCCTTTAAGTCTAGTAATGGTATGTTTGACCTTCTAGTCTTCCTCAACATCCTCATAGTTGAAGTATTTATCTAGAGCTCTAATCCAGTCTAGAAGCTCTTCAACATCCAAGTTTCCCTCATACACTAGAATGTCCATTTTTTCTCTGGCACCTATCATTGCAACAGCCCTGAATAGGCATTCATCTACAACATCTTTGACCGTGACTTCTTCTCCTTTGTGTCAAACTTCATTTTCACTTTCATCTTCGCTAATATCCCCAATGTCAATTGTGCACCTCTATGTTGTCTCCATGGCATCAAGCCTAGCACGTAATTCGCGCATTTCTCTTTCCACTATTGGATCAGGCATTGGCCTATCTCTTCTTCTCAGTAGCATGGCTATAAAATGTTTCTCTTTTATTCACTACAGAAATCAAATAACTTTTTCTATGCTCTGATACCACACTTGATGTGTATCAGAGTACTCTTTCTCTTCTCACTTCCTCTACCTAAAATATACAAACAGAGTCAAGCTCTGATACCACACTTGATGTGTATCAGAGTACTCTTTCTCCTCTCGCTTCCTCTTCCTGAAATATACAAACAGAGTCAAGATCTAATACCACACTTGATGTGTATCAGAGTACTCTTTCTCCTCTCACTTCCTCTGCCTGAAATATACAAACAAAGTCAAGGTCTGATACCACACTTGTTGTGTATCAGAGTACTCTTTCTTCTCTCACTTCCTTTGCCTGAAATATACAAACGGAGTCAAGCTCTGATACCACACTTGACGTAGACCCCAACCCTCAGGTCAAGATCTGCTCAGGATCATTCAAATCTCCTTGAGTCGAAGTGGCTCCTTTGATTCCCTTTGGAACCTTCAACAATCCACAAGACCTTTGGAAACTCCACCTGTGCGAACAAGCACTAGGCACAAGCTTCACCCTCACGTGACCAAAATGAGCCTTGGCACAAGCACCTTTCGCAACTTTCAATTCACGAGTTCATGTGTCGAATACCCTCAACTCTTCTTTTCCAACCTCCTGATACCTGAGATGACGATACGAGTATAGCCCCTTTCTCGCTAGCGCTTCTACCAATGACCATCGGCTACGGCTAACAACTAGCACCTCTCACAACTTTGTTGCTTCATGAGTTGAAGGATTGAACTTTAGCACTCTCCCTTTGCAAAACCCCAAGAGGCGATGGTTGACTTTATTTTCACACTTCTCGCAACTCGCAATCTCTCGAGTTGGAAGGTTGAACTTCCGGGCCCTTCTTTTACGAAACTCCGAGGTGCGAAAGTTAGAGAAGGTTTGACTCCTTCAACACTTCTCAGAACTTGCAACCTCGTGACTTGAATTGTTGATCCTTTGTGCTCCTTTCTTATGAGAATCCGAAGAACAAGAAATCAATAGGGTGTTGACTCCCTTTTCAAATGAAACATGTCGACCACCTGTCAGCTACGCAGTTCCCACCAAGAGGACGTGCCACGTGTTGCATGAGCCCTCAGTTCTCGACCCTTCATGATCTTGCTCATTGAAAAGAACCTCTTTCAACCCCCAAGTCTTCGATATGCGATTGGTCTGCGGGGTCCTGATCCAATGGTTTTCCCATTCCTTGGATCCAATGGTTTGGATCTCTTCCTCTGCTTCTCGAAACTCGGGACCTCGCGACTCCAAGAGTTTGGTCATCCACCTCCAAACTCACAAACCCCGATTTTGTGAAATGATCTGACGTCCCAAACTGACCACGATCGATGGTCCTCGTTGATCCTTGAAACCAATGAAATGGATTCGTCCTGCCCTTATCCACCCTGCAACTCCTCTGGATCCGATGGTCCTCACAACTTCATGAATTCTCCACTAATAATTTTGACCATTCGATTTCTTTCTCTATGACTTCTGCGAGATGAATTGGTGTTCTCCCTTCTGATCTTTACTTCTGTTGGATGACTTTGACCCTCATCTCCCCTTGAAGTATTTCGATTTTTCCCTTCCTTTGAGGTATTCAAAGGTGTTATCCCTCCAAAGCTTTCACTTCCAAACTAAAGGCTCCAAAAAGGGTTTCCTTCTCACACTCCTTGCGGAAAACCTTCAAATAACTTCCAGTTATTTGATTTCTCGACCCTGTGCACTATTTACAATAGTGATCCTTCAATATTTTCCTTAGGTAATACTTCTAAGGCTTTGAATAGCCTGTGCACACCTTGCATGGCTTCTGTGCTTCACCTGCACTTCTACTGAAATGAGAACAACGATATCCTTCCTAAGCTTTCTAAGATAAAACTCAGAACCCTTGTCAACGCACACCTTGCGGACTTTTCACTACACTCCTTGTAGGAACTTCTTTCACTCAGGAAGAAAAACAATTAAAACTCATTCTCTCTCTCTCTCAGACTTTAAACATTCAACATGAAATCATACATTCAACATACTATTAAAGTAAATGCATAACAGAGAGAGTAAAACAGTTGTAGGCATACCATTCACAATGTATAAACAGAAAAAATCATAACACCATGAAATCTAATTCAAAGCTTCTTATATTAATTCAAGCTTTTATACATGGGTCTCTCTCTACAACTCTCTAGTTTTTTTTTCTTTTCTACTAATGTTATAATTGAATCTCATAATACAAAGATGAGGGTGTCCATATCCGTTTTCCCTCCTACTCTTCTAAACTATCTAATCTATAATTCAAATCTACCTACTTTGATTAACTGGGTTTAAATGCCTTTTACAATGATAGATGAGAGAAAATCGCTCAAGATCTGTTTACAACATGCAAGTATGTTTCCCTTAACTACTACATTAATATCCACTTCTTAATCTTTCAAAAACATTTCAAAACATGGAAAATGTGTGCTGCTCTTTTTCCAGCTGGCTTCTTCTTTCACGCTCACTTGCTGCTAGCGATGCTCCTGCATCACCATGCGTATATAATAGTCGGCAAGAATATAACCCCTGACCTGCTATATATAGAACAAAAACTTAATCATTCCACACAAAGCACCCAGGACGAGACCAAGCACCATGAAGGCGGAGCATGCAATGGTGCACTACACATCACATGGAGAAGGAGCCAAAGTCGCAGAATAAGAACCAAGCAAAGTCACATGGAGGAGGAGCCCAAGGGGCGATATTATTTTGCATTATGCATATGACTAAAAACCACAAACCCTCAGTATGACTATTCTCCCATAAGCTTTCTGTAATGGATAGGCTCTCATACTCCCTACCATTAAACAACAATTAAACCATATCTAGAAATCCGATAGATTATCTATACACCTGCAATACTTAACCACTAAATGGAACTACTACCACTGAATGAAAATACTTAGAATCAAACCAATTGTATGACTTTATGCTTTGTGTCATGGATGGGATCTCAAATTTAGGTGTATTCAAAATGGACGTGAAAGTTTTCAAAACTGATATCTAGTTGCACAACACCTGGCCAAACACGAGGGGTTGGGGTTCGACTTTGTTTCATTCTGAAACCCGAAGAAGGATAACAAAGAGGCCGGATCCAGCCGATGGAGGGAGAAAGTTATTGTATTTAGGTGTAACAGAGTGCATGAATGGAATACAAAAATAAAAACTATTGAACTGAAGGCCAATATCTAATTATTGGACTTTAAGGCCACAAGTTGTCGAGTCAAGAACCTGAGAGCTACACCAAGGATTAAAGCACCAACTACTAAGTTTGCACACAAAGCCCAATGCACATGGCAGTGAGTACCAAGCGCAAGTCACAAGGAGAATTCGAAAGAGAGCAATACACATCCAAAAGAGAGCGCTACGCTTCCAGAAGAAAAACTAAACCAGAAACCTAGAAAAATTAATGGAATCCAGAAATAAAACTAAACCGTGCCCTTATTCAACATAGGAAAAACATGTGGATGTAGAGGACCTAAAACATATTTGGGCCTGCTATTCAACAAAAAAATGCATATGAAATAAATGGATAGAACTATACATTTTAGAGAAGTGGAGAACTTACTGAGAGGGGAAAACACACAATCCTAACAACAACATGTAGTCCATGGACTAAGCACCCGAGAGGTATACGAAGTCGCATGCCAACACAATACAAAAGTTTACTATGCACTCACAGTTCTTCTGAATATACAACCTAGCCACACTGTATGCCACAGTATTGACAATAGCCCTAAGTGCGAGCCACGGGGAGGGAGCCCACGAGGGGTATGCCGAGGCATGCTTTGCAAATTATTGTTATTTGCTGAAGGCACCAGGCACAGCGTAACAACTCACAAGCCCAGCCCAAAAACTTTTAAAAATGGGTGTAGGCTCATGGGTTTAGAACCCGCGACCTGTAGCCACACAAATCACAACAATGCCTAAAGTGCGTAGCTCGTAAAACATAATATTCAAAGGATAATATACAGGAAATAAGAACAGTATGCCGAGCACCCATATCTTGTGACTTTTGCGCT